>PVKZ01003587.1:21745-124490 GCA_004027375.1 Macroglossus sobrinus
GAGAGAGAGAGAGAGAGAGAGAGAGAGAGAGAGAGAGAGAGAGAGAAAGAGAGCGAGAGCGCTAGTTGTTCCAGCTAACAACTATCATCAATTACCAAACATAGGAGTGAGTGAGCCTTCAGATGATTCCAGTTTCTAGCCAGCCCAACCGTTTTTGGAGCCACCCTAGCTGATGCCATATGGAGCACAGATGAGCTATCTTCGCTGAGTCCTGCCCAAATTGCATATTCCTGGGTTAAACAAATGACTATTACTGTTTTAAGCTATGGAGTTGGGGGTGGTTGTTATACGCAGTAATAGATAATGGAAACTACATATCCTTGAATTTCTTTCCCTACATAATTTTGGGTCAAACCACAAGAAACATCTTGCATGAAATTTGGAAGGCAAAAGTGATGTCACAGCCATATTTTTTATGTTGGAAAGTCACTGCAGGTATCAGGCTCCTTGAAGCTCACATACTTATTGTATGCTGATCTTATGGCATAGAGTAGCAGCCAGGCCCATAGCTCTTCCACCTAGCACCTGATCCTACTTCAACAATTCCAACTACTTGGCCAGCTATGCATCTACCCCACATGACAAAGAATACCGTTTATGCTGGTCACTCACATCATTGAAGTTGGAGGCTTGGAGATAGTGAGAGACATACAGATTCCAGCTCAAGTTACTGACTTTGGACTCCATCACCAGGCACAAAGACAACAGCTTCACTATAAGATAAACTATGAGATAGGTCAAATCTTTATTTTAAACCTCTAGGGAGTGCTTCTGCTTTTTTTGATTGAACCCTGACTGGTATAGAAGCCATTACTGAAAGCGTACTGAGATCAAGGCTCTATATATATGATCTTATCTGGTCTTCATACCAACTAGCTCAAAAGTTATATTATGATTACTCAGGTGTTTATGATACAATTCTTTCCACTTTTGTTTATATTTGAAATTATCCATTACAAATTTCTTAATCTGCTCATATTCTTCTTTTAAACTAAATGATAAATGCCATACACCTTGCCTTATAATCACTTCCACAAATACTTCCATTTTAATAAATATAAAAGCATACTTGGCTCAGCAGAGGAGAATTGGATTTAGTGGCCAGAGTATAAATGGATTCTTCCCAGTCCATAGAGAAAGTTGCTCAGTACCCTACTTCTACCTACTCTGCTGTTGTACCATCTCCTTTGCTCAAACCATAATGGTTCTAAGGGCTTTTTCTCACCTCTGCCTGAAACTAATCCTTAAACTGCTCTAGTTTTAGGATGAATTTCTGTGTCCAGTGCTCCTCCTCTGGGCTCCAACAATAACTATTCACAGCTACATTTTTTTGTATGTATATATCTTTTTATAACCTGCTTATGTGGCAGCCTTCCTAACAATGCTTTGTGATCCAGTAAGTTCAAGGACTATATCCTATCATTTAGAGCAGAAAGTCTTATAATTGTATCTCCAGTGCTTAGCACCTAGTAAGAGTTCAACAACTGTGACTAGAATTAATTACTTAATGAATTAATTGAAAGACACATGGCTAGCCTAAATCAACAACTCAAAACTGTCTAAACCATTGGTTCTCAAACTTTAGCATTATCTGGAGAGCTTGTTAAAACACAGATTACTAGGTCTTATCCCAGAATTTCTTCAATACATCTGAGGTCGGACCCGAGAATTTAAATTTTCTAATAACTTCTCAGGTAAGTTGATGCTTCTTGCCTAAGGACCACACCTTGAGAAGTTTTAAAAAACATTTAAAAAGTATGGATGCCTTCAAGTGTACCAACATACCCACAATGGGAGTCTCAGAAGGAAAAGAGAAAAAGAAAAAAGCAGAAAGAATATTTGAAGAAAGAGTAGGCAAAACTGCCCAAATTTGACAAAATACATAAACTTATACACTCAAGTAGTTAAAGTCACTACTTAGAAGCTGAGCCTCCAGGTGGGAACCCTATCCTAGCTGACACTGTGATTACAACCTTATGAGGCCCTGAAGCAGAAAACCCAGTTAAGCCATGCCTGGACTCCTGACCCACAGAAACTGTGAAATAACTAATATGTGTTCAAACTACTCAGCTTGTGGTAATTTGTTACACAGGTATGGAAAATTAATACGCTGGAGTTCAAACCCAGGACTGACTGGCTTCTAAAGTCTATGCTCTTTCTCCTCCACCTATTAAACATATTGCAAAAGGTGTTAACTGAGGAGTTGTTGGAGAATGGAGATTATAGACTTGCAGAATTCTAAGAAACACAGGTTCTGTAGGTCAGCCCCTCTATTATGAACAGATCCCCCTCTCCCAAGGGAACACCTAGGAAGGTTGCCATACTGAGTTGGAAGATAGTGACCTAAGTCCCGTTTATATTTAGATGATGACCAGAGACAACCATGACTAATGCTTTTAAAGATTTTTTTGTGATTTTTGGAGACCCACTGATTGTGACATTCGATTTCTGTTTTCTCATAATTGTTAGTAGTAAAAACACTGATAAAATTTGAGTTGTGTGCTTGTTTCAGAGCCTTCAGGAGTAGGGCAGGATGAGGAACTTGAGTCTTATTTTACAGACAAACATAAACATCTTCACTGACTATGAAAGTGAAAGAAAAGTGGGTGATCAGCAGGTGATAAGCATTTAGAGCAGAACTTTTGAGACCCCAGTTGCCCAATCTCGAAGCCATTATATCATAGTTATGAAACACTAAGATTTATAATTATGAAACTTCAAGGGTGAATTGAAGCCTAATACATAAATATGGCATTGTTACATAAATGTTACATTCCTGATTTTCTAGTACTGTCTTTAGTTCCATAGTTTATTAACTGTCTCCATCAAATCACACTCATCACTCATCAAATCACATGTTCCAATATTTGATTTGGAACCATCTGTATTACAACTCTTTCACTGTTTTAGAAATATTTAGCCATAAAAAAGACTGTTGATCTATTGACAGTAAAGGGGTATCTAAATGCCTATTAATGGATGAATGGATAAATAAAATGGAGTATATCTTGTCAGTGGAATATTATTCAGCAATAAAGATACATGCTACATCATGGATAAAACTTGAAAAAATTATGCTAAGTGAAAGAAGCCACACACACACACACACACACACACACACACACACACACACATCCATATATTGTATGACTCTATTTATATGAAGTGTCCAAAATAGGCAAATCCTATAGATACAGAAAGTAGATCAGGTGGAATCAAAGATGGTCACTAGAAAATCCAGACTCATGTTCCACCAGCTTAGTAAACTCAGCATGAAGCCACCCTGTTTTCTAATGGCACCAGCAAATCTGGGAGAGAAGTCTCAGAGGGTCACATATCCATTTCTGAAACAATCACAGCAGTCTGGGGGAATATGTTCTCTGACTGACCAAACCTGGGTTACTACTTTGCAGATAAAGTGCCTCTTCAACTACAAAGATGGAACATGAGAGAGGAATGGGTCCGCTAAGGAAAATTAAAGTCTTGTTAATTATAAGAGGTAACAGATGCTAAACAGGCAAAAACAATACATGACCATCTCATCAAACCTGCACAAGGCCAAAGAGTCTCATCACATCATGACTTTATGGAGTTAAAACTTCATATATATATAGATATTTTTCCAACTTAATTCAATTCCATAAACATTTATCTAACAACTACTAGAGTGCTAGGGTTAGCTGTGCCAGAAATGTACAAGGATATAAGATGAAAGACTGCAGAGATAAGTAAGACTCAGACCCTGTTTCAGGATGTTCGCACCCTAATCCAGTGGTTCTTGACTTTTATCACATAAAAGGGATTTTATTAAAGATTCAAATTCCTGAGCCCTACTCTAAGATTTTCTGATTTGGTAGATATACAGCTGGCTCTAGATATGTGTCTTTAAATAAGAACCCCAGGTGATCATGTTGCATGGGGTCCAGGAACTACTGTTTGAGATTCTCTGATATGATGGAGGAGAAACACATGCCAAAAGGAAGACACAGTTCATTTGGAATTGCTCAAGACCAGTGTGAATGCCTGGGAGGCAAAGAGGGAAAAATGTCTTTGTTTAGATTATACATGCATTTTGTATAAGATGTGGTTTTCTATAAAGGAAACTACAGGATTGTATCCAGCCTACTATGAATGTTTCTGCTTATGATGAGCCTGGGGATATTTGAGAGATGAGAAACTAAGAGTTGGCCTTTGTTCATTTGCTTGTAACAATCCTGTATATATTTGCTCTTTTTTAATACCACTGAGAATATTTAGTAACACTGCAAATGAATTTACCCTTTAGAATTTACGCTACCCTTCAGTATTTTCTTACATAAAAATCTTTATCCTATATTTCTTTCAAACTGCTTCAATATATCATTTTCACCTTTAAAAATAATTTACTATTACATACTATTAGGATTCCTTTTTGATTGACTCGCCTGATAATAACAAAGGAGTCACCTTAATCTCATGCGTTAAATGTTGGTACAGTCCCTCAATATGTTTAAAACTGATTCTGCAGTTTTTTATACCTTTTTAAAAAGCATAGGTTTCCGAGACTAGAGTTTCTCTCACTTTAGGAGGTCACAGACCAGTAAAATTAAAAGAAAAAAAAAAAAAAGGAGACCAATTGTGTTGGTTTTAGACTATGTCCAGCAATTTTTTAATACTCCTTTCAATGGGTGGACCCTACTTTCCCTTCCCTTGAGTATGGGTTGGACTTAGTGACTCATTTCTAATGAATAAAATATGGCAGAAGTGACAGTATGACTTCTGAGAGTAGGTCGCAAAAGGCACTACAGCCTCCTGTTTATTCTTCCTCTTAAATTGATAAACCTTTTTGCATGACTCAAGGATTCCTTGATAACTTTCTTGCTTTCTTGAATATCATGATGTTCCAGGCTCAATTTGTATGTTTTCTGTCCCTAATCTGGAATCAGCCATTTTTTCCAAGAAACTCTGATTTCTTTAGGGGGAAGTGGTATTTAGATACCATAATCTGGGCACTCTTTTATTTTGTCTCTGTTTCTAGGCTTTTTCAGTAGATAGAACAGGAAAAGACTTTTTTCTTTTTAAGATAAAATAAGTATATATGAGTTCATAGTATAGGCAATTCAAACTCAGGGTCAAAATATTTAAATTAACCTCACTGTTCTTATATCTGTATCTCTTTGCTCCCCTAGTGAAAATCTTGATTCCCAAATACCCTAATATAGTTTCTCAATTGTTTTATCTCACAAAACACAGTACTACTTGTGTTCCTCTGCTGGGCATTTTTAACTGTGGTCATTTTGCTTCCAATTTTTAGGAATTAATTTTTAATTAACTTTATAATTATGTAAAATTTATAAAACAAGTCATAGTTATAAAACATAGTATATAAAGAGAAATGTAGCTACTATCTGCATCCTCTGTACCTTATCCCTTCTCTTTTACTATAGTGGGATGATTGTTTTAAAAGTTTTTGTTTTAGCCTTATTTTTTATTTATTTTTATTATTTTTAATTACTTTATATTAGTAGCTCATTTTTAAAAAATATAAGCATATATCTATAATTTTATTCTCTCCCTTCAGCTTTCTTAGATAAGTAGTAGTGTACCCACACATGATTTTCTTCATGTTGGTTTTCAACTGGCAAAAATATATCCTATAAATCACTTTCATAGCAGTAACTAAAGTTATTTCTCATTTTTATAACTTCCTTTATGTAAATAGGCCATGTCTTATTCAACAGTACACTAAAAAATGGAAATTTCTAGTGTCTTGCTATTATAACACTGCAGTAATTAGTAACTCAGCTCATACCTATTTTTATATTTTTCTAGTATAACTTTGGGATATATTTCTAAAAGTGGATGGCTGGGACAAAGTGTAAATACGTACATAATTTTTCTAGATCTTGCCAAATTCCCTTTCATACTAATCATATTATTTTGCATTCCCACTTGTAACATGTAAGTACCTCTTTCTCCACAGCCTCACCAAAGCAGTATGTTGTTAAATTTTTGAATTTTTGCCAATCTGAGAGGTGATAAGCAGTATTTTGGCATATTTTTAATTTACTAAAAAATTTATTTTCTCCTAAAACCAGTAAGGACATAATTCCAAAGTAAAATACAGCCCTTTGAATTGAAAACATTTATGCAAACTATAACAAATTACCACAGACTGAGTGGCAAAAGCAATGAATATTTATTTCTCACAATTCTGGAAACTGAAAGTCTGAGATCAAGATGCCAGCATGGCTGAGTTACTGGTGAGTACATTCTTTTTGGTTTACAGATGGCCATCTTTTTGCTGTGTCCTCACATGGTGGAAAAGCTACCTCTCTGGCCTCTTCCTAGAGGGAACTGATCTCATTCCTGAAGGTGCCACAGTCTTACCCTACTTACTTCCGAAAGTCACCACTTCCAAATACCATCACATTGGATCAGGATTTCAACATGTGAATTTCTAGGGAACATAAACATTCAATCTATTGCACTCGTGAAATAATCCTTATTTTTCTCACTTTCTCTAGGTTGGTTAAGACATGCTCAAAGACCAGTATCAGTCTCCAGAACAGCATATACTAACCATCTTGCCAGTGTTTCTCAATCACCCATATAAAATAATAACATTTGTAATTATTATTACAAATTGCACTCAGGAATAAAAGAGTGAGGTTGGTTATTACCAAAGACAATAGGCTCAGGAGTTTTACCATGCCAAGTCTCTGTCCAGCCACCCAAGGATGAGGCTTTTAATATTTCCACATACTTGGAATCCACATCTGTTATAAGGCTCTGTATTGGAAAACTAACCCCATCTGTGACACATGGATGCTTGTAAATTTCTATCTCAGAAGGTGGTCTTATTCTAACCTCTGAGTTAGAACTACATCTTACTCTGGGGTCTATATAGCTTTCTGTCTTCTAGTTATAGCTGATTTATGCAATAATGTTGAAAGTACTTAAGAGAACAAAGAATAAACTGTTCCCAAATTCCAGTGAAGCATTTCAAAAATTCTATCAACATTTAAGTTTTTTTAAATTATAGATTGTATGCTCTTTACATTATAAATCATTTTTATTTGCCTCTTAAAATAAGGCATATGCATTTTGCCGACCACCTGATTTGTAGATGTGATCAAGTGTTTTGCTTTGGTTAATAAAATGTGAGCAGAAGTTACATGTGTCACTTTCAGGCTGAAGCTCCTCTTTCCCTTTGCCATGGAGAGCAGCATTTTTCCATTTAGTAGGTGCTCCATCAGCCTGGCCCTGTAGCGGAGACAAATATAATGCAGCAGTTGATCCTCCATGGACACGTAGCCTGAGTGAAAAATAAACCTGTGCTGTTTTAAGCTACTGAGATTTTGGGGTTGCTCATTATTGTAACATAACCTAGCCTGTCATGACTAATATATCAAAGAGTCTAATGTAGTTCTATATTATGGAGACCTAAAGTTTCAATGCAATTGAAGACATTGAAAAAATGTACCTCTGAAACAGCACAGAAGTACCAAATAATTACTCTATAACTAAAAAAAAAAACAATGTATATCATCTTTGGAATCAATATCAGGTTATAGGCTAATTAATTAATTGTTGTGGAATCATTGGTTTTCAGAGCTTGATGGGATCTTAGAAATGAGCAAGTCCAATGCTCTATCCAACACATAGCTCTCTGTACCATTTCCAGAGAGCAGTCTTTCAGGATCTTCTTGAAAACGTATACGCATAAACAGCTTATGTCATGAGAGCAGTATGCTCCATTTCCCAATAACTCTAATTGTTTAAAAATTCTTTGTATATCATCTTGACTTCTTTCTCCCTCTTATGAAAATGCATTGGTTCTATGACTAAATTTAACCTCTCTTGCTACAAAGATATAACATTCAATGTTATTCCAGTGAAATATATTCAGTTTTTTGCATTATTCCTTATGTCATTATTTCCAGACCATTCTCTTTCCTAGTTTCTAGCATTGGGATCCTTCTTCCATCTAATAAACAAGAGCACTCTGAATCTGGCAGGCACTATTCTCTACTCCCCTCCTCCTACTGTATTCTCCCCACCATCCATCACTATCTTCCCAAGCTGGTTGCTGCTGGAATGAAAGTCATACCAAAATAGAATGAACCCATTAAAGACACTTTTGATGTGACAGTCCTCAAAGAGATCAAAACCACATTGTGAAGAATAGCTAATAGTTAGGGCTGGGACTCTAATAACAACAAAAAAAGGCAAATCCCTGAATTTTGCCTTCTGGGAGAAATTTGGGAACAATGGGTTTATTGTATAATTCCAGCCCAGTGATTTTTGGGACCAACACAATCTGAAACCAGAAAAGGGAAACCAGCTGCAAGAAATTCCAAGAAACATCAACATATGTGTACTTCTTGGAGGAAAATTTCTAATGATTTCTGGGAAAATTTAGTAACTTCTGTTCTTATTTACATATGTTTGGTGTGTAAAGGCAAGTGCTCACCTCAAAGATATTCATTCAGAAGTTAACACAGTGAGTCTTTTATTTTCTTGTTTTAAAAATGTGTCCTACTTTTTTGTTTGTTTATAGAAGTACTACATGCTGCCATGTAAAAATTGGAAAACACTGAAAAGTATACATAAGTTGGAATTAAATGGGCTATGACAGGTACTCATATACTTAAAATCTTTTCATATTCAACAGATAATGGCACACCTTTTTATGGTCATGTTTGATGTGACAAAATTATAGTTCAAAATTATTTGGCTGTGTCATTAAAATTTGGTTAACAGGGTTTAGAATTTTAAAGCTTTAACTACCTTCTTTCCACTAGAATTATAGAATTTATTTCAATTCCTTGACTTTACAGATAAAGAAATCAAGAATAAAAAACCCCATGACTGACCAAATCGTCAAAGTTTTCCAGTTTGGCTGTTTTCAGTGGCTCATTGGAAATATTTATCAATTCAAACTCAACATGTCTACAAACAACTAATTTTCCACTCATATCTGAGGTTTTTCCTAGTCATGCTATTCTTTTTTAAAGAGATGAAGTAATGTTATTTTTCTGGTTCACCAGACTTACAACATCAATGCCTCTCCCTTCTTTTCAACACATTCATAAAGACAGAAATTCCTCCTTTAAACTCTCTCTAGGATCCCATCCCTTCCACTTGATTTCTATGCCACTACTTTAGACCCTATCAACTAGGAAGCCATTAGTAAAGAGGACTCTAAACAATGTCCATCCATGTGCCTCCATTATTCCCCCTTTACATGTCCTTATGTTTTATCAGTCCTTTTTCTGAAATGTGTGAAAAATTCCCATTGCTTATTGACTTAAACCTAAACTCTTTGGCTTAATGCTTCCCACTAAAAACTATTTATTTATGTAGCTTTGCACAGTGGCAATATCAAAGCCAATGAGGTTTATCTGAGGCATGACTATTGTTAAATGAAAACTATTTATTTATCTGCTCTGTGCCAGACACTGTGCTAGGCAGGAAGGATACAATGATGCACTTGACAGAAGATTCTCTGTCCCATTGTGCCACAATCTGGTGGGGAAGACAGACAATAAAATGAACAAAATAAATATATAACTTATATGGTCTGAAGGAAGTAACCAGGGTACTGTGTCTAAGAATTACAGGGTGGGTCTACTGGTTGGTGGACTCTTGCTAAAGGGAAGGAAGGATCTGGCCACAGCTTTTTCCCAGCAGCACCTTCTTCTAAGCCTCCTGTGGCTTGAGAAGAAGGGACAGAGAAAAGGGGGTTTCTCTTGTGGGTGCTGCCCACAGCTGCGGCAGGCTCTGCTCTCCTGCTTCCAGTGACAGCTCCTTCAGGCCCAGAGCTGCCCTTCTTCCCAGGCTGGGGTAGTGGACATTGAATAAAGACTGGAACATTTGCCACCTGACAGACTCCTGCTTGGTGCTCCTCAGCCTCCTGGCCACTGACCCAGAGATAGCTGTGGGCTAACCTCTCATTATGAGGACAACCAAACCACATGTGGGGAACCTGGGAGGATGCCCCTGCCTGCAGCTGGAACCAGAAGCAAGCCATGAAGTTCCAAGATTGGAATAAAAAGCAAGGGAAAGGGAACTGAATCTCTCATTACTTTTATGCACTTCCATCTAGTTTATACATCATCATTCTGAATTTTGTAAGTTATTTCTACCATGGATTGTTCTTAATTTGTATGATGTCTTTAAATTATACCTTCCCAATAAGGAAACCCCTGGGCTGAGAGCACGAGTTTTGCCTTTCTTCTTTGTGACTATGACTCTTTTCCTTTTGCCTAGAACTGGGAAGGCAGCAAGCCCCTCCCTTGGTTCCCTCCTAAGGGCCTCTGGTTAAAACTCTTCAGTTTTAGGAGAAAAACAACTCAGCCTGTAGCTCTGGCCTAGCCTGATAGCCTTCCCAGTACCCCATGCCAGCCCTATCAGTCATTTGCACATGGATGCCTGGGGGGAGGGAGTGGGAGGGGAAGCTGGAATGGGTAGGAAGAGGTGTTCTTGGGGCCCTTGGCCTTTAAACTGTGAGTTTGCTTCCACCTCCTCAGGAGAATAAAGTACTCAGCCCAGGAGGAAGACCCGGGCTTTCAGACCTTGGTTTGTGAAGGAAATGATTTTAGAAGGTTAGCCACACAGGCATTTGACAATGTATAAAGGAAACAGTGGATGACTAACAGAAATTACAGGATGGCTCCACCCTCTTGCTGAAATGGCATATTCTTTTGAATGCTTTGGGTAATTTCACAACACTTACTGCTCACTGGGAACAGCTTTCCATCACCAAGGATGGAAATAGGGGTAATTAGAATATCCTTTCCATCCTTTCATTACCACCTCAGCTCTTCTCTGTGACCAGTCTCCTTCCACCTGTTTTTCCTCTCTAAGTCTTCATGCCTTCAGAAGTCAATTTACTTTTACAAGTAGGACAATGGTAGACACACTGAGTAGGACAAAAATAAATTCAATTATGCAGCACTTGAGGCTTGAATTCCAGTAAAAGGAAACCTCTTGTTTTCCTCCTGCCATTCACGGAAAAGCATTTATGTTAACACAGCGCCATCTGCTGGCAACTGGAATCTCCGCAGCCAAATATATTTGCCTTCAATTTGTGTTGTTCTTGACCAGTGCTACTCATTTAACTCATGCATTCAGAACACATTCACTGTGTGCTTACTTTGTGCTGAATGATAAGGGTACAGGAAAGCATGGTCACTGCCCTGTCTGCTGTGGTGGTTCTTACACTTGTTACAAGTCAGAATCATCTCAGGAAATGTTTAAAATGCAGATTCCTGGTCCTGCCCTGCAGACAGTGGAATCCATTATTGCAATATAGTCTGGTAAATGCCACAAAGTAAGGGCAGAGTCTGCTGGAGACAGAGAGAAGGGACATCTAATCAGCCTATGGAGTAAATTGAAGATTTCCCAGAGATAAGACTCTAAACAAGTGTGAATTGACAAGATGAAGAAGGAGAGTAAGAGATGAGGACAGAGGGTGTAGCACAGGCAAAGGCAAGAGGGTATGAAACTGCATAGGCCCTGCAAGTGTGGTAGGCTAGAATGAAGTGAGGCTGAGTGCCAGAAAATGGTGGGCCTGGATTACTAAGCTAACTTTATCCTAAAAGCTCAGGAAAATTTGGAAACTTTTAAAGCGGAAGAATGACTTGCTCAGATCTGCAATTTTAGAAAAATCTCTCTGGTAGCAATGCTAAGGGGGCAGGACTGAGGACAGGAGATTCTTTGGGAAGGAAGTGGCAGGACAATGGCAGAGAGTGAAGAGGAGGAAGCAGAAATAGGAAGAGTTAGGAGGTACAGACAACAGAACCTAATGACTGATACATGGGGCAGGGCCAAGTGAGAGGGGCCTCAAGGATGATGCTAAGGGTCTGCCTTGAGTGACCCAATGTCCTTATTTCCTAAGACAAGGCATACAGAAAAAGGGACAAGGTTGGGGAGGGGCAGGGAAAAGCAGGAGAGACACAAAGAGAGAGGAAATGGACAGTGTTCCTTTCTAATGTAATTGTCACTGTTCTCTGCCATCTACTGTGTGATCTTAATTCTTCCTTAACCCAGCTGTGCCTTGGTTGTTTCATCTATAAAATATGGATCATAATAGTACCTACCTCATAGGATTGTTGTGAGGATTAAATAAATTAATAAATGCAAGGTACTTAACAAAAGTGCCTAGCATATGATAAGACAATAAATAATAGCTGTTTTTTTATAACTTTTACATGTTATTCAAAATAACGTTTACTGTCAGATTACTGATTGTGATTCTTTGGACCATTGTTCCCAATGCTTCTCTCCCTCCATGTTTTAGAATTTTACATCTGTGTCCTTTACTAAGTGATTTTGCAGTACCTCCTATTAGTACAGAGTACATTCCCTGTTTGGTATCCACGACTTGCTCTGGCCAATGCACTGTTAGTGTCGCTGTAACACAAGCAGAGGCTTAACGTGTGCTCATGAAGTCTAGCTTGCTCTTTTGCTCTTTTGTGCTTATGTCACTCACCAACCACACCCTTGTAGCCAGTGGGCCTGGAATGGTGAAGACCAGGGAGCAGGCCTAGTTTGGATCTGCAGCCTTAATCCAGAGGGGCTAGCCAATCTATACACTTGTAAGTAAGATCATAAATGGTTTTGGTTGGGTGTCACTGAGATATGAGTGTAGTTATTATATAGTTATATAATTGCTAACTAGTCCACTAACATGGGAAAGCATTCTCTTGCCAAATTTTTACACTGATTCAGAGACTCTTGTTTCTATATTAGGCTCCTGCAAGCAGAAGCCACTTAGGCACCCTGGATCTCTGACTGTGCATCAGGCCTTCTCCGCCTTGATCAAGAGCAATCATATTAGAGGTTTCCCCATTTGTGGTCACTGAGGGTTACTTTGGATGTCTTCATGCCCCTGAGAAGAGAGGCATAAGCCGGAAAAGTGACAGGTGCTTATAGCCTTCCTTCCCCTTGACCAACTCATGGCCATGACCACAGAATGACCCAACAAAGATAACTGTATGTAATATGTTCAAAACCTAGGAGTGGGCTCAACTTGACCTCCAACCATCCTAAGAGCAGTATTGTTCCCAAGGTCATCCTCTGTGTGGAACTTCTAACCCTTTGTCAGGGAGTTTTTGGATCTTGGTCTATTTCTCAGTCTATCCGACAACCCTGCTTTATTCTATACAGCAGTGTGGGAAGGACTCTGTGTCAGGAGTCAAAAAACTAGCTCTGATGCCTAATGGTCTGACCTAAGTAAGTCACTTAAACTTGCTGCCTCTCAGTTTTCTGTCTATAAAATGGGGATAATAGGACCCGCCCTAATCATGACCTAGTTCTTATAAGGATCAAATGAGAAAGTACTCTCAAAACTGTAAAATGAAATATAAGTAGTAAGTCCTATGACTAGGAGCTTCATTACTGAGCGGTTAGAGCTGGAAGAATACAGAAATGGTGCCTCCTTCTGTTTGTTTCAGGAACTGCAAGACACCACTGAAGGGCAACCTTCAACCAGAAGGTGGAGTTGGAGTTTCAGGCATTACCAAGTTTTGTTCTATTTCAGGTTCCCTTTATCAGTCGCTCTATAACTCCTGGTTTCATTTGCATCACTCTCCCTTCCCTCAATTTGATTTTGGTTTGGGGGCAGGACCTTCACGGCAGATTAGAATTCTCCTCCTGACCTGTGATAATTTCTTACCCCACTGCAGCGCTCCGTTGATCATTGTGCACCTTTCCTGGAGGAAATCACCTGAGATGTTTAGGACAGATTAGATTTTAACAGAGTTAACCTTTCTCATTTTAGCTCATTGATTAGTGCTTGTTGAGAAATATTCTTCATCTGCTTATCCACATAGTCTGTGTTGTTCTCTGGACTAATGAACTACAAACCCAAGGCAAAACTGTAAAGACCAGCAGGGTCTATGGCCATGCCACCCTGAACAAGCCTGATCCCATTTGATCTCAGAAGCTTAAGCAGGATTGGGCCTGGTTAGTACTTGGATGGGAGACTACCTAGGAAGACTAGGTACTGTAGGTGTAAAAAATAATAATAATAAAATTTAAAAAGCTGACAAGGTCCTTGCAATCTGTGAGGTTAACCAAGGGTTGCCTTGCCTAAAAACAAAACAAAACAAAACAAAACAAAACAAAACAAAACAAAAACAAAAACAAAAATAAAAATAAAAACAAAAACAAAAAAAACCCCAGCAGGGTTTGTCTCAAGGGTTATTTCATCCACCCTACTGCACAGGTGATTTCTTTAAAAGCACCAAGAGCCTGGAACTAGGTTGCTGTTGAAGCCCTTCCCATTACATCCAAATCTTTACTGTGCCCCAACGCATTACACTTCCGCTATCTGCTAGGACAAATTTGAGTAATTAACTTTTTATAAAGTTATCTGGTAGATGATAGTATCTTAATAGCAATCTTTAAAATCTGAGGGGGAGAGGGTAAACTTGAACCAGTTTAAGTAAAGAGAATTTTAATCTCAAATTTTAAGATTTGCCTAAAAAGATTATTTGTAGACAGAGTCCTTCATTTACATAATGATAAAGCCTGCGCACATTACTGTTAAGAGCCCTCACACCAGCTCTGAGACAGGCTCAATATCCATTTTACTACTGGACAGTGAGGCTCAGAAAGGTTAAGCACTTGCCCAGGTCTACAGAGCTAATTAGTAACGAAAACAGGACTAGGATTCAGCTCTTCTAATTTACATTTCATTCCTGTCATCTCATTCTGCTGGAAGGAGTATATGATGAGGCACAGATTGCAAATATTGACTGAAAAAAAGATACTAATATTTAAAAGAATTATCCACAGATTTAAATGTTCCTTTGTATCATCATTATTATTAATTAGGTTTTATTTTTTCACAGCATTCATTTCTATCCTCTTTCTCTTCCATCCATTAGCAGGAAAATTCCGTGAGTGTAAAAGCTTGGTTGTTTTCATTGCTGTATTCCTAGAACTGTGCCTGATCTCTGCAAACATTAATTGAAACAAACAAGCAACACTGAATAAAAAGGTGATGTTATCAATTGTACCTCATTAAAACTAGGGAAAATAGCTAAGAAAAATGAATTTTTTTTTAGAACAGATGTATTTGGGGAACAAAAATTATATAAACTCATTAAAATGTTTTCAAATACAACAAAAAGTTAAAAAAAAATCAAATCGACACATCACATCCATTAGGATGGCACACGCACACAGAAAAGAGGCCAAGTGAAGACAACGGTAAAAAATGTAGCCATCTGCAAACCAAGAAGAGAGCTCTCACCAGATACCAGTCCTGATGACACCTTAATCTTGGACTTCCAGTCTCCAGTGCAGTAAGAAAATAAAAATTTAAGCCACTCAGTCTGTCATTTTGTTATGGCAACAGAGACTAATATAAGACATATGTTTACATTTCTCCTGAGTAATACTTAGGACAGGGATTGCTTGGTTTTATGGTTAGTGTGCATTTAACTTTACAAGAAACTGTCAAACTATTTTTCAGAGTTGCTGTACCATTTTGTATTCACATCAATCTATGAGAGTTGTAGTTGCTCCACATCTTCATCAACTTTTTTTTTTTTTTTTAATTTTAGCCATCTGGTAGTATATACTGGTATCTCCTTGTGTTTCTACTTTACCTTTTCCTGATGCTCAGTGATGTTAAGCATCTTTTGAGTGCCTACTGGTTAGTCATATATCTTCTTTGATGAAGCATTTTGTTCAAATTGTTTTGTTATTAGGTTATGTGTGTTATTATTATTGAATTATAAGAAATCTTTATATATCCTAGATACAAGTCTTTTAGGATTCGATATATGTTTTGCAAAATTTTTTCCCAGTCTGTGTCTTACCTTTACATTTTCTAAACACTTTTTCATAGGGCCTAAGTTTTTATTTTTGATAAAATCCAACTTATAATGTTTTTCTTTTATGGTTTATGCTTTTTGTGTCCTAAGAAATCTTTACCTAAACAAAAATCAAAGATTTTTTCCTAGGTTTCTTTTAGAAGTTTTATAATTTTTAATTTTCACATTGAAGTCTATGATCCATTTTGAGTTAATTATGGAACATGGTATCAAGTAGAAATTGAGTTCATGTTTTTCCACATGAATATCCTATTATTCCAGCAACATTGTTAAAAAAGACTATCCGTTCTCCCTCTGTAAAAAATGAATTGGCCCTATATACGTGTCTATTTCTGGACTCTCTATTCTATTCTATTGATCCACATACCCATCTTTACACCAACACCACTCTGTTTAATTATTGTAGCCTTACAGTAAGCTTGAAATCAGGTAAAGTTCCCCATTTTTGTTTTTTCTCAAGATTATTTTGGCTAATCTAAGTTCTTTGTATTTCTCTACACATTTGAGAGTCAGCTTGTCAATTTCTATTCAGAAAAAAACTCCTGCTGAAAAATGTGGTTTAGACTATTTTAAGTCTACAGATGATTTGGAGAATTGACATTATACAATATTGAGTATTTTGATACATAAACATGTCTATGTCTCTCCATTTATTTAGGTCTTCTATAATTTTTCTCAGAAATGTTTTGTAGTTTTCAGTATTCAGTTCTTGCATTCCAATTTGTTAAATTTATCCCTAAATATTTTTTATTTTCATGTTATTACAAATGGCATTTTAAAAAACATTAATTTGCAATTGTCTGTTGCTCAAGTATAGAAATATCGGTTTCTTTGTATTTGACCTTGAAGCCTGTGAACCCATTTGTTTCAGTAGTTTCTTTGTAGATTCCTTAGGATTTTCTACATACATGCTCCTTTGTGAGTAAGACACTTTTGTTCCTTCCTTTCCAATCTTCCTTGTCTTACTGTACTGACTAGGACCTCCAACAAAATGTTAAAGAGATATGCTAAGAGCAGACATTTTTGTCTTTTTCCCTACATTTGGGAGAATACATTTACCATTAAATATGTTAATTTTAGGTTTTGTTTGTTTTTTGTTTATATAAGTTCTCTAGTATCTTGTTGAATCCTGCTGTGGCTTAGAATGTAGTCATTGAAAATATTCTGCATGTGCATAAAAAGAACACACATAGATATTTTTATGTCCTACATTTTCTCATTTTAACACTTTTTCACCTGTCTATATGTAAAGGTATTATATTAATGTCTTAGAGTTGTATCACCCTGATAGATCATATTTTCATTTATTTATTTAGCCTATATCTTGGAATACATTAGTATCAGTATAAAAAGCCTTCCTCCTTCTGTTTTCTTCCTCCTTTCTTCTGTCACCAAATAGCATTTCATTATATGGATGAACCACACTTAAATTAACCAATGCATCTCACTTTTAAGGTTTTTTTTTTTTTTGCCATTGAATTGTAAGAATTGTTTATATATTTTGGATATCAGCCCCTTATCAGATCCATAATTTGCAAATATCTTCTCCCATCCAATAAGCTACATTTAATTTTGTTGATGTCCTTTGCTATGCAGTTCTTTTTTTTTATATAAATGCCCTTCTATTCCTATTTTTCTGAGTTTTAAATTATAAATGGGTGTGGAATTTTGTAAAATGATTTTTTCACATCTATTGAGATAATAATAGTTTTTTTTTAATCTGTTAATATGGTGAATTATGTTTACTTTTTAAAACAGCTTGATATTTCACACATCAACAATTCACTCATTTAAAGTGTACAATTCAATGTTTTTTAGTACATTGAATTGTACACTTTAAGTCTATTTTAGAACATTTTCATACCTCAAAAAGAAACTCTGTACCCCTTAGCTATAACCAGTCTGTCCCTCTTCCACACTTCAAACTCCCAACCCCAAGCATCCAAAAATCTACTTTCTGTCTCTACGGACTTTCCTATTCTGGATTTACATAGAAATGGGATCATATAATATGCGGTCATTTGTGATTGGCTTCTTTTACTTAGCACAGTGTTTTAAATGTTCATCCATTACATAGCACATATCAGTACTTTATCTCTTTTTATGTCCACATAAACTTCCATTGTTTGGAATATTTTGTTGATCCAGTCATCTGTTGAAGTATATTTGAGTTGTTCCTACCATTTGGTTATTATGAACAATGCTGCTATAAACATCCATGTACAAGTTTTTGTGTGAACATGTTTTCAGTTCCCTTGAGTGTACTCCTCAGAGTGGAACTGAGTTATATGGTAACTCTACGTCCAATTGTTTGAGAAATTGCTGGACTGTTTTCCAAAATGACTTCACCATTTTCTATTTCCACCAGCAGAGCATGAGAATTCTGATTTCTCCACATTTTCACCAACACTAGTTGTTATCTTACTTTTTAATTTCCTCCGTACTTCCCACTTTTCCTTTTTCCCTACCTCCTTCTCTCACTTCTCTACTTTCTCCCCACCCTAGAACAATATTTATAGTACCATTGATATCCTAAAATAGTTCCACCAAGGAAGCCTTTCCCTTGTACCTTCTTAGATCCTAAACTCTTCACTTAAAATCACTATTGATCTCTAAACTCACACTTCTACTATACCCGTCTTTGAATTTCTAATACTAGCAGCCAAGCCCCCATCTAAATGTGTTGTCTTAGCTCTAAAGCTGCCTCTTCTGTTGCTTTGGCAAAGTGTTTTGAAAATATGGCCTCATATTTTCTGACTTCAGGCTTCTCTGTCTGTTCTCTCATTTTTGTCTAGATCTTCTCTTTTTTTTCCTCCTAATACCCTTGCTCTAGACAATGTGAATTCTACTCCCAGAAGCTTCCTCTCAGAGAAAGCATTTTCTATATTTCATCTAGCATTTTTTGAAATCACTAATTCAGTTGCTAAATAGCTATGGGATTTTGGTCAAAATAATCCTCAGAATTTTTTCACCTGTACATTGTAATTGGAAAATAATCGATTTCACAGGTTTTCTTTTTACAATTAGAAATCATTTTCAATCAGTTCTTAGTCCTACCTATCAGCAGAATTAGACTAATTTAATCACTCTCTCCTTGAAACACATTCTTCAACTGATTTCCCTGATACCACACTCACCCATTTTTCTTCCTAACTTTCCTCTCATCGAAGCTCACTTCGTGAGTTTATACTATCTCATCCATTTAAATATACAAACAACTCCCTAATTTTACATCTAAGGCCTGGACCTCTACTATATACTCAAAATTTGTACATCTAACTGCTTCCTTATCAACTCCTTCTTAATGTCCAAAAGGCACCTCCAACTGAACTTACCACAAAAAAACTCCAATATTCTTTCTCAAACCTGTTTCTCCTAGTCTTTTCAATCTCAGTTAATGACGATTCTGTTTTTCAAGTAGCTCAGGGAAAAATTCTTTACTCTCTAATCCACCTACCCATGGGTTCATTCATATGGCCACAACTGGCAGCTCAGCTGGAATGGCTGGCATTATTTGGACAGCTGGGCCTCTCTTCACATGGTCTTCTATCTCAGGCTTCTTCAGATCCTGGCTTCTTCAGGATTTCTAGAGAGCAAGTCCCAACATACAAGCATAAATCTCTTGACTCACACTTTCTGATATATTAATTTGAATTCAGTATCTTTATCACTAGAGCAAGTTAAACAGTGAAGAACCCACCCACACAAATACCTATGTATGGTGAAATGACTGTGCTAGGCAGTTGCCAGATTTCCCACGGCTTGGCAGTTACTTACTCATTTGTAATCAACAAACTTTTAGAAAAGCTGCAGTTAGTTGGCATTTTGTGGTGCCTGTTAAATGTGACCACAACACTCAGCTTTTCCTTCCCAATGACATGATTTCTCAGCTATTTTTGTTTATCTGAACATTCTTTTCGAAGCCAAATTTCTGCAAGATTTTCTTTCAGGTCTCTTTTGTAACTAAAACCTCAAGTGTTTCCATCTTTGAAGATTAGAAATACTTCCCCTACACCTTCAGGTTTTCCAGTGTTTCGTAACTTCTACTTGTCCAGACTTTTTCATTCTGTTAGTTCTGTTTCTTAAGTTTTCTAATCCTTTCATTTATACATTTTCTTCACCTAATGCCTTCCTTTGCTTTCCTTGGGTTATTTTGATGCCCTTTTTCTAACTATATGAATTGAATGTTTAATGAATGTCTTCATTCTTTCTTAGTAATGCATATGTATGAGCTGTCATATTTCTTCGTAAGTATTGCACCATCTACATATTATATCCATTCACCCAGATCAGATTCACCAGGGAGCAAGCTTTCCTTTGCCATTCCTCTCTGAAATAATTTCCGTCTTTGAAATTGCAAGCAGTTTTGGGCTACTCACTTGGCAGCCTCTCAGGAGGATGGCATTGTGTTTATTTTCACAGGGCTTTCTTTCTGCCTTAGCATAGTGTCCTAGCACAAAGAACTGATGATAAGAATGAAAAAATCTATTGTGTGTTTACCCTGTAGCTGGCATTGTACTTTATACACATTACTTGTAACAACTCCATAACTAATCTTCCATGGCCTTTTTACATAAGAAATAGGTACTAACTGTTTGCCTGGTGTTTCTACTCTGGAACCTGCCAAATCTTCAGTTTTAGGGCCTTTCCTTTTACTTGTGTTGCTCTTTCCATCTTCTAATTCAGTACTCAGCGCAAACGCCATTTCAGAGCCTTACCGATCATGGGGTCTAAAACAGCCTCCAGCCACACTTTCACACATTCTATCACTTTGTTCATAGGACTATCTCATATTATTTTACTCTTTTCCTTGTCATGATCTGCGTCCACCACTAGACTTTAAATTCCAAGGAGTAAAAATTTTGTTTACCACAGCATTTCCCATGCCCCTTGGAACAATATCTGGCACATAGTAAACCCTGAATAAATATTTATGGAATCAATTCCCTGACAAAGGCAAATACTGGAGCCTGAGGAGAGCCAGTACTTTTAGTATTTAGTATTTGTAGGCTCTGCTAAGTGAAGTAATAGCTACTTTTGAATCTGAAGATGTGAAAATGTGACTTCTATTGAAGACACACTTCAATAGACGAGTAACTTAGAGAGCCTTATTCAATTTCAACTGGGTTTCTTCTCCTGTGAAATGAGGAGGAAGGCCCTTTCTGCGCATTTTCACCTGTGATTCTACACAGGAAAACGTACCTTAAAAACCAGCGCGAAAGCAAGAGAGGAGGAAGAGGTCCTTTTAAGATCGCTCAGCAGTAGAGGAGGGAGAGGAGGAGTGGAGCAGAGCAAAGTACGGGGTGGGGTGAGGCGGTGACTCTGGAGAGCGGAGGGGCACGGGTGGTGGCGAGGGGGGCACAGAGGTTTGGAGGGGCACGCAGGGGGCGCGGTCTATCGGCTGGGACTGGGCAGGATAGCACCTGACGCGGCCGAGGGGCAAGGGGTGCGATGTTGGGGTTGTGATGGGAAAGGGTGGCATCAGGTAACCACGGCGCGGAGCGGCGGCTAAGGATAGGGAGGGGCGCGGCGCGGTCTGCTCGGCAGGACAGGGCGGGGCACTGACGGGACGCCGGGGTGGGTCTGAAGAAGATGGGGGCCAACCAGGGGTCGACGAGCAGGCCTCGGTGGGGTGGGCGTGCCTGGGCGGCGGAGGACTGCAAAGAGGGTGCGGAGGGACGGCCGAAGGGAGCAGACAGAAGCAGGTGGGTGAGGAGCAGGCGCGCGGGGCGCAGGTGGCTGCCCGGCGGCCCAGGGGCTCGCAGGCGTGTCCGAGGGGCTGCGGTCGGCCGTGGGGAAGCTCTGGGTAACCAAGGGGCGGGCGCTGCAGCCGGGCCGGGCGCGGGAGGGGCGGCTCCGGTGGCTGTCGCCTCACTTCCGGGAGCGCCGGGGCGCTGCGGCCGCCTACGCGCAGCGCTACCAGCCGGCCGGGCGCCGCGGAGCCGCGTGAGCGCCCTGTCAGGCCGAAGCCCCGCCGTCCGCGCCCCCTGCGCCCCCCGCGCCTCTCCCTGCGGCCATGGGCGCGCCCGCGCGGCTGCTGCGCGCCGTGATCATGGGGGCGCCCGGCTCCGGCAAGGGCACCGTGTCGTCGCGCATCACCAAACACTTCGAACTGAAGCACCTCTCCAGCGGGGATCTGCTCCGAGACAACATACTTCGGGGCACAGGTGGGAGCCGGGGTTGGAGCGATGCAGTGCGCTGTTGTCCGGCTTGGGATTTGCGGGCGAAGGGGCAGGGGCGGAGGATGCGCGTCCCGGGGATGCGGTCCCGCTTCCCAGGGGCGAGACCGCAGGCCGAGTGAGTGACCGACCGCTTTCAGAAACCTCTGACCTCCTTGGACCGCTTCAGGCAGGTTTTTAGGGGAAGGAACTAGGCAGTTAGGCCACGTTTGAAGTTCAAAGGTGAAAGGAAATCAGTTGGATTTGAGAGGCATGTCCAGCCCGAGTCGCAGATGTTCCTAGGGGTCCATCCAACTGGCTTATTTATTCTCCACGTGCCCCGGTGCCTAGAGAATTGTTTCCTCTTTCTTTTTACCTTTTTTTTTTTTTTTTGGAGGGAGGAGTGGTAAACTGGGATTTTCTGGTTCTGACCTTTCTCCTACAATCTGAAGGCCGAGCATTATTTACCCTCGTTGCAGTCACACAGTTGGCTTAGATCTTCCATACCCCAAGAGATTTCTTAAGAAGACACGAAGGCTATTCTTGTGCGTGGTCCAACTGAAAGACTGTTTTGTTTCTCATGCCTAATAAATTCTTATAACTCAGCACAAAACCCAGTCAACAAACTCTACACTTTACAATGGGTTGATTTCATGCTATGTAAATTATATCTTAAGAAAGCTCTTTTCCAAAAGTCAACGGCAGGGTGACGGGCTCCATTTAAAAAATTTTAGGCGTACCACAACTTCCTTATCTAATCGTCTATTGATAGGTACTTAGATTGCTTCTGTATCTTGGTTATTATAAATAGTGCTGCTGTGAACATAGGGATTTATAAATCTTTTCGAATTAGTGTTTTGAGGTTTTTTTTATAAATACCCATATTTTGATAAATATCCATAGTGGCTGTACCAATTTGCAGAAGGTGATGGGATTAAGAAGTACAAATTAGTAGTTACAAAACAGTCATGGGGATGTGGAGTACAGTATAGGGAATATAGTCAATAATAGTGTAATGACCGTATTTAGTGCCAGGGGGCGTTCTAGAGTAATGGGGGAGGGGTCACTGTGTAAATTACATTAATAGCTAACCATTGTGCTGTATACCTGCACAAGGTAAAAAAAAAAAAAAAAGATTGGAAACTGTGTGGAAATACATAAAATAAAACCCCTTCTCATGACCAGACTCAGTCCCATTTTTCAGAGGAGAACAGTGTCATGTATTTCCTTTTAGAAATTTATGTGTAAGCTTTATTTATATGTATATATTTTTTAAATGTAATATGCTAACTATATATGTATTCTGCACCAGTGTGTTTTCACTTTATATCTGGGATATCTTTCCACATAAAAACATAGACACCCATCTCATTCTTTTAATGTTTGTATAGGTATCTATTTAGTGAATCTACTATGATTTATTTAACTTATCCCCTATTGATAAGCATATAGGTTATTTCTAGATGGAGCTTTGTTTGTTTGTTTCAAAATAGTGACATTTAAATGAAAAAAAGAACCACCCCAGTATTTTTAGATTGTCTCTCAGTTCTTTGGTTCAGCCCCTCGTTTGGTGAATTACTACCTTTATTTTTCTGTTCTAACATTGATCTTAAAAAAAATTTTTTTAAGTATTTTGTAATTAAACCTCTTAAAAAGGTTAAATTGTTTGCTTCTCTTGCTAAGTGTTCTTGATGCAACATATTAAAATATTTAGGTAATAATGAACAGTCTTCAGTACTGCATCCAGTTGGGGTAAGGTTATCCCAAGTGGAGAGGAACAAAGAATCCTTAAGCGAATCTCTGAAAAATAACTAAGTAGTGACTCATGACTTTGTGGGTAGAGAATAACTCCAGAGAAGAGTTAAGGATACATTAATTTGTGAAAACAAAACATTAAAAAATAAATTTAAAACCAATAACTAAACTTTTAAAAAACTTTAGAAACAATGCTTTTTGTTTATCCTTAACAGCCATGACATTCCTGCTGTCCTCTTTTGAGCTTTATAACATGAAAATAGAGGCTACAGGGAGGGGAGGATCATCGGGATTCAACTTGTCTCAGGCATCTGCTCTTATTGGAGGCTTTACAGGCAATTGTTTAACAACGAAAACAGAAAATGTAATTTAGGGTAGTGTCATGAGATTGTTATTACAGATGTTCTCTATCTCAGGACTAAGAGTATATTCTCAATAAATATTTGTGAATGGAGTGGATATTTCCCACAGGATAGAGCCAAAAGAGAAGTATAATCGTTTATGTAAAAAATACTACTTAATGTTTTTTTGATATTAAGAATATTATGAAGAAAAATGTTATGAGAATATAAAAAAGAAAATTAAAAACCTCTATATTTTACCACCTAGAAACAATTACAATTTGCTGCTTTTTCCTATATTTTTTCTTTTTTCTCTGTTGCATTTATATGTATTTGTAATTTTGTTATATTCTAAATTATTCCTTAGAAATCTTTTCCTTACTTATCATGACCATGTTCACACATCATTAAGCAGTCTTTAAAATGATACTTAGTTTCGTCAAGATTGCACACCTATTAAAACATTTTCCTGTTATCAGATATTTATGCTGTTAACTACTCTTTGGTATAATGAATACTATTATGATTATCCCTGTGCACGAACATTTGGCAGCATCTCTGTTTATTTCCTTTGAATAAATTCCCTAGTGTGGAGTTTCTATAAAAATGATGCTATCAAATAGTGTTATAGAGGATGGTGCCAATTTACTCTGTAACAACCATATCATGAGGTTATTTTATAATTCATAGCTGTATTTCATAGCTAAAGTTTAAAATCATCCCAGTGGGTGTGATAAAGACACTGGCAACATGAGGCAACCCAGTGACAGCCTCACACCTGGAGTAACCATAGACTCTACCACTGGGACCTGGGGTCAGGAAAGTGGAGTTTGACCCTTAGACATTAATCCAGCCTTCTTGGTTAATATGAGGAAACTGGGTTCAGGAGAGGTTAAAGAACCTGCTCCACAATATATAGCAGTTCCTGGGGGATAAGGGTGAACACCCAGGTCTCCCTGTGTCCCAGTTAAATTACTCTTTCCATTATGCAGCATTTCCCAAATCGAGGTTCATGAGATAATTTTAGGTAGACAAAATTTTATCTCAAAAGTAAAATTCAAATTTAAAAACCAATGAAAGATTATTACTTAATTTGAAAGTATGTTTGAAAAACAACTGGCACATCAAAGCTTGAATTTCACGAATATTATAGTTTATTAAATTTAAAAGCTGAGTCACTTTAAAGAAAAGTATGTAGAAAATAATCATTCATCTGTGGCAGAAATTGTAAGTTGCCATGTGATTGCCCAAAGTTTGAGAAATGGCACTGCTGCTTAGTGCTTCTGAAGATGTAACCCTGGACTGAATGGCTAACCCTACTGAATTTTATTTGTTCTCATCTGTAAGTTGAGGAAGTGGATAATCTTCAGAGTCTATGTCAGCTCCCAAGATTCTGTATGTCTAACAAACTTTTATTATTACACCTATGCAGCCTAATTAGGTCTGCCTAATTAAAATGATATTTACAATAGAGCAAATTATTTTTATAATGGCAAAAAAATTTCATTTATAATAGATAATACATTTACATTGTTTGGAATTCCAAAAAATATTAAACAACATTTAGTAAAAGTTCCTTCCAAAACTATTCCATGCACATAGAACCTTTTGTTCATTCTTCTGGTTTTTTTTTTTCTTTTTTACACAAATGAGAGCAAACTGTATATACTGTTCTGGACCTTTAACGGTATTGCTTTCCATAAAGAGTGCCCCATTTATTTTTTTCTAACAACTATTTTTGTTAGAAATTATTGAGATATAATTTACATATATAATTTACCCAGAGTTATACAACCATCATCACAATTATTTTAGAACATTTTATCACCCCTCACCACCCCCAAAACAGCCACTCATACCCATTTAGCAGTCATTCCCATTGTCACTCCCTCCTACTCACTCTGAGCCTCTGGCAACACCAATTTACTTTCTATTGATTTGCCTGTTCTGAACATTTCATGCAATCATACAATATGTGGTCTTTTATGTCTGGCATCTTTTAGCACAATGTTTTCAAAGTTCACCCATGTTATAGTACGTATTGGAACTTCATTCCTTTTTATTGCCTAATAATATTACATTGAATGGATATACTGCATTTTGTTTATCCATTCCTGAGTTATGGACATGTGGGTGGTTTCCCCACTTTCTTTTATTTTAGAGGTGCACTAAAGTCTGTTCAAGTAGTTTAAAGATCATTTGAAAAAGATGAACCTGATAATATCATCTCAAAAAGTAGGCCTGTTAGATTTTTAAAAACAAAACAAGTTAGACTTTTTAAACTTTAGAATCTAAGCAAGTCGAGGAAGCTCACCTCTCCATCTATTCATCTATCCATTCATCCATGCATCCAATCCATCTATGGATCCATTGAACACCTAATGTGCGCTAGGTACTGGAGGTACAGAGAAATATATATTTTACTTGGAGTTACCCACAGTTGGAATGTAGGAGTGAGGGGAAGTGGGAAAATGGCTATGTGTATTAGTTTGCTCAGGCTGCCATAACAGAATACAACAGACTGGGTGACTTGAACTACAGAATTTTATTTTCTCATAGTTCTGGAAGATAGGAGTCCAAGATCCAGGTGCTAGCAGAGTTGGTTTCTGGTGTGGCCCTTCTTCCTGGCTTGCAAGTTGCTTTCTCACTTTGTCCTCATATGGCCTTTCCACTGTTGTGTACATTCCTGGTGTCTCTTCCTCTTATAAAGACACCAGTCAGATTGGATTAAAGTCCTACCTTTATGAACTCATTTTAACCTTAATTACCTCTTTAAAGGTCCTATCTCTAAATACAGCTATATTAGGGGTTAGGGCTTCAACATACGGATTTGGTATAGGTGGGGGGATACAGTTATGCATAAACAGATAGTTTCGGAAGTGTGATAAGTGCACCAATAGAGACAAGTTGGTGACGTGGAAGTCCAGAGGAGGAACTTTTGGTTGCTTTGGAGACTGAACGACACCTCACCATGAAGGGCCCTTTAAGATGGATGTATCTTGAAAGATGAATAAGATCAGGCGGCAGTGAGGAGACAGAGGCTTGTGCAAAGGCTAGGAGGATCCAGAGTATATGGAACTTCTTTCTGGGGGACATTGTTTCAGGATTGGGTGGGAATGGTGGGGAGGGAGTTAGAGGTGAGATAAGATAAGATCCAAAGTCCTTTTTCAGTTCTTCAGGAGAGTTTATCCTGAAATAGAGCGGGGAAGGGATGAGTATAGACCTGAATGGGAACTCTAGGTGCTTCACTGGATGATGGTTGGAGGGTAGTTTTTATTTTCAGTATAATTCTTGTGAAATATCCCATGCATTAAGGTATTATAATTTCTGTGTATGGTTAGAAGAAGAATAAAATTAATGCCATTTATGCACCACCAGGCAGAACACGAGTACTTTTGGGGCCTCCTTCTTGCCCCCCTCAAAGTTAACCACTGTGTAGACTTGAGTCTTTATTAGTTGAGAAAAGTTTTTTTTAATACCCTTGATTGGGTATAAAGCTATCATTTAACTAATTCTCTGTCTTTCTGGTAGTTTGTTTTGATGTGTTTTTAAAGTTTTATGTACTTTATTATATAATAGTGCTAAAAGTAATTTTGGCAGAAACCAGGTTAATTATCCATAGCCCTTTCTCTTGGCACATATAAAAGACAACTGTTATTTACAGTTCAGTCATGTCTTCTTTTGTACTTCATAGCTGCTCAAACAAATTGTTTAGAGCTCACTCAGATATGAGGTGTAGTTGATTTGGGTAATATTATAAGAATGACCAGATTTTAAGAGGAGATATAGAATTACAAATGGCTTTTTGTATCATACAAATTCATAACTCAAATTCATATCTCTATGCTTTAGAATTTCTGATTATTAGCCTTAAAATTAAAAGCTGTTTTTAACCTTCCCTATTTTCCTCTAACCTTTCATTTCTATTTTCATTTGTGTTTAACTTTGTAGAATATTAGCTTATTTGACTATTTAACTTTTAAACTAGCTGTTACGTTTCATAGGTGTGTAAGCTCCCAAATTTGTTAATTTTGGAATTCAAAGGGAAATAGTATTTTTATGAGGTATCTGTTCAGATACAATATTAAATTATAGGCAATCAAGAGAGTAAAAATTAACCAATTGTTCAAAGAACATTCTGGAAAAGAGTCTTTGCATATAATTTTCAGAGGGGGTAAAAATTGGAAACATAATAAACTGCTTAGACTTTGACATAGAGAGTTGAATCATGTTTTTCTTTTAAATAAACTCCAATGGAAACAATAAAGGAAACTATTATGGACAAATGTTTCTTTATATAAACATAAACATATCACATAAAGTTGTTAGTGATAAGTGAAAAAGAATATAAGACTATGCCCAAGACTATATCCTTTCACAAAACTTAAAATATTTGGAGATTTTTATATTACCAGTTTCAACAATAATTATTTCTGAGTAGTGATGGGATTATAAATGACCTTTTTTGTTTTGCTTACTGGGCATTTTCATCTTTCCTTTTAAAGTATATGGTTCTGTGTTTCATATTATCACTTTGAAAAGAAACCCTATTCCCATTAGCAGTCACTCCCCATTTATCCCCATAGCTCCCAGCCATAGACAACCATAAATCTTCCTCTGTCTCTGTAAATTTGCTTATTCTGAACATTTCCTTTAAATGGAATGCACCAATACATGTCTTTTGTGTCTGACTACTATCACTTAGCATATTTTCAAAGTTTATACACTTTGTACCAGGTATCAATACTTCACTTATTTTTATGGCTTAATATAATTTTGTGTGGATAGATCACAAGTGATGAATGGATATTCATCACTTGATGGATATTTGGGCATTCCAGTTTTTGGCTGTTGTGAATGTTGCTATGAACCTTCATATAGACATTTTTGTGTGGACATGTTTTTATACACACACGCACACCTAAGGATGGAATTACTAGGTCATATGGTAACTGTTTAACCTTTTGAAAAAGTGCCACAATTTTCCAAATTGGTTACACTATTTAAAATTCTAACAGGAATATATGAGGGTTTCAATTTAATTTTTAACAACACTTGTTATTTGTATTTTTGTTTATAGCCATTTTAGTGAGTTGTGAAGTGATATCTCATTGTGTTTTTTATTTGTTACTTCCCTGATGACTAATGATTTTGAACTTTTTTTGTGTGTGCTTATTAGCCATTTGTATATCTCCTTTTTTGTATTCAGATCCTTTGCCCATTTTAAAAAATAGGTTGTCTTTTTATTGTTGAGGTGTAAGAATTCTTTACATATTCTAGATACAAATTACTTATCAAATATATGATTTACAAAAATGTTCTAATCAGTCTTTTCACTTTTGGAATGGTGTTTGTCGAAGCATAGAAGTTTATAATTTTAATGAAAATCAGTTAAGAGTTTTGTAGTTTTAGCTCTTAGATTTAGGTCTATGATACATATTGAGTTAATTTTTATAAATGGTGTGAGGTAGAAGTCCAACTTTATTAAATTGTATGTCTATTCAGTTGTCCCCGCACCATTTCTTTAAAGGAATATTTTTCTTCCATTGAATTGTTTTATTCTTACTCTCAATTCTGTTCCATTAATCTATATGTCTTTCCTTAGTATCACACATTCTCGATTGCTGTTTTGAGCTCTGAGGTGTGTTCTCCAACTTTGTTCTTCTTTTTCAAGACTGTTTTGGCTATTTGTCAATTTCTGCAAAGACATTAGCTGGGATTTTGATAAGATTGCATTGAATCTATAGATCATTTTCAAGGAGTATTACCATCTTACTATTAACTTTTCTAATCTATGAATATGAGATGTCTTTGCACTTAGGTCTTTAAATTCTTTCAACAACGTTATAGTTCTCAGATTTCCAGTTTTGTACTTTTTAAGAAAAATGTATTGCTAAAATTTTTTTATGATTTATTCTATTAAAAAATGTTTGTTCTTTTTGACGCAATTGTAAATAGAATTGCTTTTTTAATTTCACTTTTAGATTGTTAATTGCTAATTTTTAAAATATTGATCTTGTACCCTATAACTTTGCTGAACTCATTAGTTCTAATAGTTTTTAGTGGATTCCTTAGGATTTTCTATATACAGGATCATGCCATCTGCACAGAGAGGTCATTTTACTTCTTCCTTTTTGGATCCCTTTTATTTCTTTTTTCTGGACTGATTGCCCTGGCTACCATCTCTGGTACAAGGTTGAATAGAAGTAGCAAGAGCAGATCATATTTTCTTAAGGCTGTTCTTAAGAAAATATACTGGTGAAATTAAGTACTTTTTAAGTTAGTCTCATCATCTCAATCCATTTATTGTCAGTAGTTGAAGGTTTAGAAGAGGGCTTGGCCTAATGAGTGACTCAGTTTTAGTGACTCAGCCTTGGAGGAGAGCAAATTTTTACATTTTCTTCCCCAAACACTGTTGATGAGGTTGAGCTCTACTTCCCCAGAGCAGTGGTCAAAAGCCTGGGGACAGAGAGGTGCACACATATTAAGTATGTGGACCTTCCCAACAGGTTATTTTAGTGAGTCCTTAGTGCTATCTCTTGGAACTCAGGCCCTCTTCTAGATATGGTCTGTAAACCCTAACAGCAAACCTGTCAAATGGCAGCCAGTTTTAAGGAAGTTAAAGTTTTATAAGTTTGACAATTTAGAATCTTCTCCAAAGTCAGTATGGTAATTCATGTCAAGAATTATGAAAGCAGTCATGTACTTTGCCCCTTTAATCTAACTCCTGGGAATTTACCCATCAGAAGTAATTCAGAAGACAAAAAAAGAAAAATAGAAGAAAAAAAAAGAGTGTAGATTTTTAAAAGCAGCAACAGAGAAAAACCAATTCTAGTTTAAATAATTTAAATGTCCACCAGTACTGCTGTGATAAAGTATATTTTATATATCAGATTCGATGTATGTTGATGGAGTATTATATAGTTACCAAAATGACTGTATAAAAACACTGAAAAATATTTACAAAATAATGCTAAGTGAGAAAAGAACACAAAATTATATATACAGAGATGACAATGGTATTACAATTCTGAATGCATATAGTTTGGTAAGAGATGATGAGGAAGTTAAAATACTATTGCATAAGAATAACATAGTTGTGGATAATATTTTTGAGTGGTTCATAAATTCTCAGGGTTTTTTATTAATAAAAATATAATATCACAGTGCTAATCTGATAAAAAATTAAGCTGTAACAGCAGCATCTATTTTAGAAGATTAGAAAGTCTCTCTAGCACTTAAACTGAGCCACTTAAAAATAATGGCTATTTCAAATTCTTATTTAAATGTATAGCAAGGTGCAAATATGTAAATAAAATCACATGATTCTATCACAGAGAGAGATAGCTACTATTAATGTATTTGTCTATAGCTTTCCATTTTTTAAGTCTATGCATTTACATTTATATATTTTACATAATAAAAAATTGAAATAGGCATAGATTATTTTGTAACCTGTTTTTATCACAAAATTCAATGCACATTTTCATATTAGTGTGCTCTCCAGAGGTTTTTGGGCAACCACTTTTTGGAAACCTGGAATGGGATAAAACAGATGTACTTGCTGATTTGCTTTTCCCCCTCATTCTGTGGTAGAAATTGGTGTGTTAGCCAAGACTTTCATTGAACAAGGGAAGCTCATCCCAGATGATGTCATGACTCGGCTGGCCTTTCATGAGCTGAAAAATCTCACCCAATATAGCTGGCTATTGGATGGTAAGTGAAGTGTTGTGAGCATTTCAGCTGCCTAAAATGATGTGTTGGCAGGAGAGTTAGCATTTCATGGGCTACACAGACATCACAAATGGTGGGCAAAGAAAGAGCCTACATTCTGCCACTGACCACCTGAGACCTTGGGCCGGTCATCTCTGTGCCCAATTCTTTATCCAAATGGAAGGAGGGAAGTGTACTGCATGATTTCTAAGCTCCTTCAGATGTGACTTTAGTTTTCTCCCCTCCTTTGAGAATATTTTATCAGGAGGGTGGCTCACTACACACACACACACACACACACACACACACACACACACACACACACACACAGGGATGGCTAGAGGGTAACTTACAATCAGCTGTAAACTTTTGCCAGGCAGAGATGTGGTGGAATCCTTGAGGACCAATTGATTTTTAGTTTCTAAAGAGAGAGAAATATTAATTGTAAGGAATAGGCTCACATGATTATGGAGGCTGACGAGTCCCAGAATCTCTAGGGTGAGTTGCTAACCTGGAGATCCAGGAGAGCAGACGGTGTAGTCTAAAGGCCAATAGATTTGAGACCCAGGAAGAGCTGACGTTTCAGTTTGAGTCTAATTAATGCAGACAAAAGCCCATGTCCCAGCTCCAAGTCAGTCTGGTGAGAGGAACAGCCTCTTTATTCAGGGGCGGGTCAGCCCTTTTGTTCTATTCAGGCCTTTGATGGATCAGAAGAAGACCACTCACATTAGGGAGAACAATCTGCTGTACTCAGCCTACTGATTTAAATGATAAATTTATCCCCCAAAAAACCTCAGACACATGCAAAATGTTGAACAAATATCTGGGCACCCCGTGGCCCAGTCAAGATGACACATGAAATTCCATTCATGTCATGACACAAAGTTATTAGATTGCTCAACATTGATTCTCTTTCTTCTTCCCTCTCTTTTTCCCTTCCTCCCCTTCCTCCCCTTCCTGCCTTCCTTCCCTCCCTCCTTCCTTCCTTCCTTCCTTCCTTCCTTCCTTCCTTCCTTCCTTCCTTCCTTCCTTTCTTTTTTAATTTGCAAAGGTTTTCCAAGGACACTTCCTCAGGCAGAAGCCCTGGATAGAAATTATCAGATAGACACAGTGATTAACTTGAACGTGCCCTTCGAGGTCATTAAGCAACGTCTTACTGCGCGCTGGATTCATCCAGCCAGTGGCCGAGTCTACAACATGGAGTTCAACCCTCCCAAAACTGTGGTGAGTAGTTGTGATACGACATGGCCTTCCACATAGCACACTGTGTTTAGTCCTCTTGCCCTCACAGACAGAAGTTTTATGACTATGGAAATCCTGCCTGATCAGAACTTCTGAGGGGATAATCTCAGGTTACTTGGTATAGTCAACTTCACTAGTCTACTCAGCTTGTTAGTAAAGGTGTCCCCAGGAATAATGGATTTGTCATTCCTTCAAAAGCATTTATTGATTTCTTTCTGTGCTAGGGAGTATGCTAGGAGTTGGGGCAATAGAGATTAGGGACACCTTGGTTTATTTAGGGCTTGCAGTTGAGAGTCCTAGTCTGTAGCTGACTCTTTTTGTATATATATTGTCAACATAAGAATATACAACCTGTAGAGAATTACTATAAAAATTCATTTGAACCAAACAGAGGATATGCCTAGAAGCAAAATCTCAATAGAATGAGAAAAATGCCTCCTAGAATAGCGGTTTGCAGCTTCTCTTATGCATTTTGAATTAAGGAGGGAACATAAGGAAGATTACATGAAGGTGAGAGAAAATAAATCGGGGATTGGATTATAGGATAGTTAACAAGATTGTGTGCTCTCTTGAGAGTAGTTACACTTTTGAGGGCTCTGAAAAGAGATACTTGAAAGGTGTGTTAACCTAGATGAACAGAAACAATGGACAGGACTTGATTCAAGCAAAGATAACCTGTTACTAAAGAAGTTATATGCCTGGGGGTGACTACCCACCATGACCTGCCCAGTTAGGAATTTATGATCATTGAGGTTACTTTCCATAGAACTCCTTTTTCATCCACAATATGAAATTATTTAGAGGCTGTTTAGAAAATCTTGTACTCTAAGAAGCAGGTGACTGACACTTGTGGAAGTGATCCTGGGGTTTATGGGGTTCTACATTGCAATGCTCTGGGTTTAGATTTGATTCTGTTTGTTTAAAAAGGCCATTTGTGTGTTTGGTACTTGCGTAGAAATGATGTCTGTCTAAAAACCATGTAACTGCTCATAAACATCCTTCAAAAATAAGATGTGTTATACCAGCCCATTTTAACTCTTATTTAGGGCATTGACGATCTGACTGGAGAGCCTCTCATTCAGCGTGAGGATGATAGACCAGAGACGGTTGTCAAAAGACTGAAGGCTTATGAAACTGAAACAGAGCCTGTCCTGAAATACTATCAGTGAGTCTGTTGCTTTTCAGAACTTCTCTTGCAGGATGAAGCACTAAAGGCAGTTTTTTTGAGAATGTGTTATGTTCAACCAAAATGCTTAAATACCAGAAGATCCCATTCAAATTGGTTTATAATAAAGGAAATTTATTAGTGCAACAGAGAAGTCCAGAAGATAAGTCAGGCATCAGTCGCCCCTAGGTCTGACTAGAGTTTTGCCATTCTGTCAGCTTTGTGTTGTCTTTGTCCTTAGGCTTCCTGTAGATGGCTGCCAGAAACAGCCCTTTCATGAAAGGTCACCTTTCCCCCATTGAACAAAAGCCCCAAGCATCATGCAGATTGAACCAGTTTGAACAGCTACTGTGGTCAGGGAATGCCTTGCACTGGCCAATTTACTCCTAGGTTACTGCCCATTCCTGAACTAGTCACTGGGATGGGAGGGAGTACACTGATTAGTCCACACCTGAATCTGGGAGTGGGTCAGTCTCACCCAGACTCTGCTATCTGGTGAAGGGAGGGATGGAACGAATGTCTGGGAGGCAAACCTAATAATAACCAATACCTGTGCCAGTGGAGGATACTATATAGCATATAAGACTCAAATGGCAATCAATCCTCAGATCATTTATTTATCTAATAATCTTTAAAAGCTTATGTTCTAACATAGTTTTGCTGCTCTTCAGAGAATTCATACTACACAACAAATATGGGATCTATACTGAATTAATATTTGACTCAGGCTAAGAAACAATACAGTTTCCTTTCTCTCTTCTCACAGAGGATTGATCGCAGCCCCTTTCCTTTAATTCATTCACTTACTGAATGATGATTCAGTGTTAGTACAGTACAATGTTGTAGTTAGAGCACAGACTCTGGAGCCAGAATGCCTAAGTTCAAATCCCAGCTCACCATTTATTAACTCAGCCTTAACCTGTTTTCTCCTCTATAAAATGGAGGTAAGAATAGAGGGTTGAAGAACAGAATTAATAAGTGTAACTCTAATTGTTTCTGACGTAGTAAGCACTTTATAATTATCAGCTATTGTTACTGTAATAGGGTAAGTGTGCAGTGAAATTTAAAGCAATTGTCTGCAAACTGTTTTAATAGTTGTTTCTGGAGGGCAAAATTATAAAAGAGTTGATGATTCACTTTCTGCAGTAGCTGTTACTATAATTTTGTGATTGGTATAATGAGCCTAGTTCTGCAGATTGCCAGTACCGTGGCCTTGGGCAAGGTATTCAATCTCTGTGCCACAAAGTTTTCATTTTAAAATTAGAGCAATATTAAATAGTACCTATTTATATGGTTATTAAGGAAATTAAGTGAGAGAATCCATGTAAAGACTTACAATAGCCCTGGCACTATTAAACCACTGTTAGCTATTACTCTGTTGACACTATGCTAGGCCTTTAGTCCACAGATTATTAGACCCAGTCCCTGCCAAACCCCAAGAAACTCACCTATCTGTGAGTGATGCAGAGAGCTGGGTAAACAATAGTTATCATATAATGCACTTAAATCAATCAGGAACCTAATTCACATTAGTCTAAGCAAAAGGGAAATTTATTGGTTATATAACTAAGAAGTCCAAAAGTAGATGCTGGGTCCAGGTGTTCAATCAGTGTTATTATGCCTCATCACTTTCGGCTCCATTTTCCTGTATTGGCTTCAATTTTAGGTGGGCTCTTAGTGTGTGAGCCCCTCAACACTCCTGCTTACCTGACCAGTTTAGCTAACCCAGTAGAAAAGAAAGCCTCTTTGTCAGCAGAAGTCCTGGAGTTGGCACTGATTAGCTCATATCCATTCTCGAAGCTGAGAAGTAGGGACAATCCCACCCAAATCTCATGGACCCAGTTTCTCATGGTGAAGAAGTTGTTTCCCAAAAAGGGGTTTGTTTTTCACTTAAAATTAGCCAGAAGGAGGGTGACCACATTGTTAGGCTGATAACAACACTGCAAGGCTATTAATAAAGGTAGTCACTGAATGCAGTGGAAGCAGAGATTGATTCTATTAAAAAGTGGGAAGTTGGGGAAGTCTGCAGAGATGAGGTGAATGACCCGGGTCCCTATCTTAGGAGATACGCTAGTTTTTCTAGGCTTCTGGCATTTGCTACCACTTACCATTGTCTGAAGCTTTTTCCTTCCAGACTCCCACACATAGAACTGGGGCTGGACTTAACCCAAAACTCAAAGTGGTATTTGCAATAATCCTAGTGATAGTTACCAATGCTTTTTTTTTTAATGATTTAAAAATTTTGTTAATTTTTTAATTCTGATTTCAAGAGACTAATTTCATCTATTTTTTATGTTAGAAAGAATTTTATTTTTTATTGTCATTGGTTAACGAAATCCAGTAAGTTTCAGATGTACAATTGAGCCGTAAGGCATATATATATATATATATATATATATATATATATATAGTGCATTGTGTGTTCACTGCCCATAGTTAGATTTCTTCTGTCACCACGTTTCTCCCCTTTTAACCCGTCTACCTGCCCCCGCCCCCTCCCGCTCTCTGGTAACCACTAGTCTGTTGTCCATGTCAGGCATTGCTTTTTTAAAATACTGAGTTGTATTGTTTTTAAAATACTGAGTTGTATTGTTTTTAAAACTCAGCTGTGGGACATTCATAGAGTAATCTCTGCTACATAGAAGTTAAAATGACATATTTTCATCCAAAGTACAGCTTTAGGATGAATAGGTGCCTAGTTGTGCCCTCAACAATTAACCCACTTGTGACATTGGCTTGATTTTACAGTAGCTCTTCTAGAGGCATATAGCTGGTAAAAAGCTTGTTCTCTTGAAGCTTTACAAGATGGCTGTGAATTTAGAAGCAGGACAGTTCTGATATGCAAAAATACTGTATTTGCATGTCTTTCTTTAGCAGATGTTTCTTACCAAAAAAATAGTGGGAATTATTTAAGTTAGTCTTAACTGTGGCAAATTTTATGAGGAATTGAGAAAGGAATGCATTTGTACCCAGTGAAAGCTCTGAAAATTTAATGTTGCAGAGGCATGATGGATCCTGTCTTTGGAAAGAATAAACCAGAGTTCCTCAGTTGCTGTTTATACAGCCATTAAGCCAGTGTGTATGAGTGGGCTGGAAGAGAAGGGTAAGCAAGCAGAGTACCAAAATCTGTGTAGGAAACCTGTGCCTTTTGAAAATCAACCCCAGGATTCTGATTCTCCTCACCATTTATCTTATCCCCAGAAAACTGGAGTAAATAGACTTTGGTTGCTGGTCTGGTGACAAGTCAGACAAATCTTCCTGATGAGAAAAGGAGTAACACAATAGGAAACACAATAAATACAATACTTTTTATTTCTCTTTCCCCTAAAACTCAGAAGAGTAGCAGAGGAAAAAATAAACCTAGGTGAAAAGAAGGAAGCACTATCAAGTACTAGAAAGCTGTTTTGCAAATGGGTAGTAGACAAGAAAAGCCAAGGGACATCCTGGTGTCTGGCAGGCCCTGTGTTTAGAAACGCTGGTGATTTGGGCTGTTACTTTACATTTCTAACCACAGTTTTATCAGTAAAATAAGGAAACTTGAACTATCGAAAGGATTAAATGAACTATTATATATAAAGCACTTAGTACATGTTCAATAAATGATACGTGCTATTATTTTTTAAGTAACCATTTTGGTAACCCAGAGGGTACAACTGAAACTAAAATTTAGGTTTTCTAGTGCCCAGTCAAGTGCTGTTCTCTTTTGATAACACACCTGCATTTACTGAGGCCCCTAAATCCACATTATTCTCTTTAAGAGTCACTTTGAAAAAGCTTATTAGGAGACTCAAGCCTGTGTTTTTTGTTTTCGTTACCTTTAGGAAGAAAGGGGTATTGGAAACATTCTCTGGAACAGAAACCAACAAGATATGGCCTTATGTATATGCTTTCCTACAAACAAGAGTTCCACAAGTAAACCAAAAAGCATCAGTTACTCCATGAGGAAAAGTGCGTATAACTAATAAGATGAGAAGCGCCTCATCAGAGCATTTGGAAGCTCCTTGTCCTAAGACTCTGACATGTATTAATTCTTTGAAAATGTTAGAATCATTTCTACTGATTTTATTCTGGAAATTAAGGATGTGCCAAATAAGTCAGATACTGAAATTCATCTTTTGAAATCATCTAGGGTGTTTTATCCAGTTATCTTCTATGGGTGCACAATTCAAAAGTATCAGAAATGTCTAATGAAACTTTTGAAAAATTGTTTGGAGAATAATAAAAAGAGCAATTGGTAGTAATCTAACTTTTGTTTAGAAGAGTAGTGGTTTATAAAATTTCTTGAAAAAAAAATTCCATGTCATTTGAGAAAAGTATCTCACATCAGAGGCTTTTGCTTAGACTGATGCTGAAAAAACATCTCTAACACTGTGACACATGGTTTCATGAGACACTGTCTATAAAATTCCAGAAGAAAAGCGACTGGATTTAAGATTAATTTTAGGATGCAAATTCACTACTGCCTCTACACTAAGAAATTTATAAGCTAGTCATATATGTTGTGTTTATTTTGTTGTTAAGCATACCTTCAGATTACTCAGAATTTTCTATTTGCTATAAAACTGTATCAACTAATGTATAAGAAAGTATTAATTTCCTATGACTTGTTTTCTTTTGAAAATACATGTGTACTGAGGGATATGATTTATGTTAGAAATGGACATTGTACATTCTTGCAAAAGCACAAAAGTTGAATTTTCAAGGGAAAATGTAAAGACCTATGTTTTCAGATGTTACTTAGGTTAAAAGATATGCTTTAGGATCTACTTGCCAGTTTCTCTTTCTGATCAAAATGTGTGATCTGTCTTGAGGAATAGCATATGAAAGTACACACACACAAAGAAAAGAAAACCTATGGCACTAGGTAAAGTAAGCATGCTGTGTCATTAGGAAATAGAAATAGATCAGGTTTGCCTGGATAAAATTCCCTTGACAAATATAACAATCATAATTAGTAAACAGGTATGGCAATGAAAAAGATTTATATGACAAGTTAAAAAGGGCCAGGACTTTAGTTTGCTGAAGTTTATTCCTAATTTAAGAAGTTGACACTGGCTAGCATTCACTGTTGTCATATCTTAAGGGTAAAGAATAAAGAACTCTGCTGGTAAATGTAACCTGAGCAGCCATTTTAAAATCAAAATGATTTGATTCCTTGGTGGGGCAACAGAGATGCAAGCTTATGTACTATGGCCTGGTAAAAAGAGTGAGGGCAGTATGAGAGGCAGAGAAACCTGACTATATATTCAGTGGCATATTTACTTTTACTTTACTTGGTGCCAAATCAAATGAAACAAGTCCCTGTACAAGCTATTATTAACTGCCTTTGAAAATTTTGCCCGTTTTATTCTAGGCACTTAAAATACAAATGCCAGTAAATGGTTATGTATTTTGTGGGGAAAAATACCTTATTTTCCTTTCTTTTGAGTTTTTAAAATTCAATATTGATCTTTCAAAATGGAACAAGGCTTTTAAAAAGGATTAAGGTCAACATTCCACTCTCTTTACAAAACTTTCTATAATGCGTTAATTGAATATCAATATTATGTGTTTTCTAAAACTGTTGTGTACTAAAGAATTACCTCTATGTTATTAGGCATACATTAGTATTAAGGTATTAGAATACAGTTCAATTTTAGAACTGTGGATAATTCTCTTTGGTAGTCACAGGGCCCACTCCATTCCACTTTTTGTCCTGCTGCTCTGAAGTCTTACTAGTTTCTGAAATAGTAACTGATTTATAATAATTATTTAAAAAGGGTACACAGGCAGGCTTCTATGTATGCTATACTTTATCTCCTGCTGTAGTAATGCAGCTATACTGGCCTTCTTGACACCCTTAGGACATCTGAAAAAATGGGTAGAAGAACATGGCTATTAAGACTCTTCTTCCCTGAGACTATTCTCTCATCCCCAAAACACTTAACCCAAAGTTTTGCACATACATCCATTACTTTGTGAAATGCCTGCACTATTACTTTTTTCCTTCATTAAAGCAAAAAGAATTTGTTTTATGCTTAATGTCATAGGCAATTCTGATCACCATTATCATAGCTGAGCACTTCCTGCAAAAAACCCCATAATGCCTATCATTATGACTTATGTGCCACATGGATATATGTCTGGTGCTGAATGGCATGGCTAGAAGCTACTACGCCTTAAAAGCTAACGAGAACAGTACTTCAACCCATTTCCATGTTTTCTGGAGTATAATAGTTATTTTGGTACACCTTTCAAAAGCAGAGTGTGCTGAGAGAAATGGAAAGTGACAGTTACTACTACCCAGAAATTTTCTTTCAAAATTGTATTTGAAACAGGTTAAATACTGGCTCAAATTTCTAAACCCCTGCCCATAGCTGCTTTCCCCCAGTTATTTACAACAGCATTAAAGCAAAATAAATTATTTTGGGTACTCAGTTTGTGACAAAACTTATCTGTTAGTAACAAATCATGATAATTACAGACCTCAGATTTAATTGTTGTAATACTTGCAGTCAACAGCAAGAATAAATATGTATTTTAAAACATACTTATAAGCTGTGTCTTTTCATTGACAAAAGAAAATATTCCCAGGAGCATTTGAGATCTTGCTCCCTGGCATATGTCATCAGTTTGGCTCAAATAAACTCTTAAGAAAATATTCCCAGACACTGGTAAACTTCAGAAATAGTTTTCCTGTCTTTGCAATCCAAGATTGTGATTTGGAAGTTACGGTTTTAAGACTTTAAAACACAAAATAGTCTACTTAAAGCTCCTGGTAAAAGCCAGTGTGCTTTGTATAGTTCATACCCCACTCTACCTGCTTTTTTTAGCTCACTAATGGTCATGTGTTTTTCTATATATATATAGCATCAAGTAAACTGTCATGCCAGATCACTAATGGTCATGTGTTTTCTATATACATTTATATATATATATACATATATATATATATGTATATATATATGTGTGTGTGTATATATATATATATATACATATATGTGTGTGTGTGTGTGTGTGTGTGTGTATCATCATCAAGTAAACTGTCATGCCAGATTGTACTGTGGAAGGATTTTACCAAAGTGTAAATCAATCTGATGATGTGTCATATTTTAACAAAGGATTCTAAATAAGTGTTTGAAGAGTAAATAGGATGAAGAATCATGCTATTTAAAGAAACAAGTGAAAGATATGAGAATTTTTATCATTTTCACATTTTAAAAAGATCAAACCTCAAGTCTAATTCTTCAAGGTTTATGAGAATGGTTTTGACATCAGATGGTAATTCATAATCAACTTTTATTCATCTTTGTATTCCCACCCCCCATTAGCTTACATAGTAAGCAAGCAAATACTCATTAATCAGCTTCTCAAACCTGTGATATAGTACATACATATCTATTACAGATGTAAAATGGATGCATAGCATTTTAGGAACTTATTAAAATGTGTATTACGTAGAGGCAGAACTGAAATAAAAAACCTGACCTCAACCCAAACAAGTACATTTCTATCTCATATCGATTTATGAATTGACTTTGAAAACAGTAAATTGAAATCTTTTTATTTTTCTCTGAAAATACTCCAAGGTTAACTTAAGGATAACTTTGTCTAAACCCATTATATTTTATTTCCACTTCCTAGATTTATATTCTTTGGGCAGCATGTTAATTCACTTTAAAAAAAGTAATAGGAATGCTAATCTGAAAGAAGACCCAATTTTCTTAAAGAGAAGTTATAAGCAATTGTAAACTCATTGGCAAAATTTGAAAGAGCCCACTAATGGAATAGGATGAATATGTTACCCGTCTCTTTTAGAGAATAATTTTAAATCAGTAATATCTTCACTACTGTTGATAATTGACAGAATTAATGGGAGAATAAATGGAGTGATAGCTATTTTAAAAATATTTTATTTGAATATTAATCAAATGAAACAAGAATCCTTGATGGATACTTTGACATTATTTTTCATTTATCTATTTGGACCTTCCATGGTTTGTATAATTTGTCCAACCTGAAAAATGAATTATCCCTTTACTTAGTATACTCTTATTTAACAGAAAAGAGAACATTCCTCTTAATAGGAGTTAGTTCTTTGTACTAAAGAAAAATAAAGAAAAATGAAAAGGATGTCAATTTACTGTTCTTAGTACTACAGTATTGCTAAATATATAAAAATTAGTCTCTAAGTGCAAATTATGGCAGTAGTCAGTGGTTCCCAAAATGAATTCAATCACACTTTTACATTAAAAACACAGAGCACTTCCTTTTGAACACACACACACACAGCCAAATCTAAATAGCTCTTCAATAATACCTATTTTAGAAAACAAAAACAAAAAACCCTTCAGAAACAATTTACTCAGTTGATAATTTTTTCCAGTCTACAGTCATGAATACCTCTGACTTAAAGGCAAACAAAATTCAAAACAATTTGGGTGCTTATAGGCAAATCCTGGGGAAAAGTGCAGTTTAGGAAAGTAATGGTTCAAGTAACATTTTTGTGAAACGGGATTTTACTCCTGTGTCCATTCTGTTTGATGGGAAGGAAAAAACAAGAGCTTACTCCAGAATAGAAAAAAAACCTCTGTAACTAGGTCACTGGTTAAAAGAAAAATTTTACATATAAATTAGTCAAACATTTTATTATAATCTTTATATCAAAAACACAAGTTTTATTCTGAAAACCAGGAAGATTGTGATGTTACATAAGTATGATTCAATAATTCCAGTCCATTTTTATGGGTATTAAGTGTCTTGTCACCTCAGTTAGTTAAAACAAGGTGCAAATGAGGCCACAGTCACAGGTCTTATCGCCATCTGGGTCACTTAGCAATATTTGGTTTCTCAAATTGAGGCATGTATTCCTAATCCCAGTTATCCATCTTCCAAATGTTTGCTACTAGTCTCAATGGGACTGAACCAAAGATTATAACCAATACAAATCAAGGCTCATGTACTTACAAGTCAGAAGATTAATCCTCAAATAATAAGGATTGCATAATTAGCATTGTCATCTAATTTCAAATAAAATGCATCATGAAATATCCTGACATATTTAAAGTGAATTAAATAAGAAAAAGTGTTCTATGGTAACTGAGCTATACAGAGGAATGACAAATGCAGTAAAAGCCATCATTACCAATAAGGATCACAAAATTCTTAAAAATACATAGTTTGCAGCTCGAGACAGTTCTACAAGACTTTTAAAAGGGAAGTCCTTCAGCTACGTCAGAGTGAAACAAACAATAACGGTAATTTAAAAAATCTGATTCTTCTTTGTTCTTACAGGCCATTAGTATTCTTTTAAAACTTGCTCCCTGAGAGATATGACTATATCAAGTAAAGGAATCAAGAGTGAGCTTGAAGTTGATCTTACTTAAAAAAAAAATCTGTATTAGCTTTGTTACCTTTTAAATCACTATAACCCTAAATATTAAAAAGCCAATAGGGTAAAATGAACTTCTAAAGACTACAGTTTTGAGAATACGTAGAGGATTAATTTAGTGTCTGTATAAATAGATATAGTCAAGGATTTATCTGATGGTGCCGAAAATGCAAATGTAATATTATTTTAAGGGGAAAAATTTTAATTTGTGTCACCCAGCTTATTTAGTAGATTATAAACTACTGATTTATTGCTTTTAATATGATGAAACACCAAATTTGACAGCTAAATTAGCAGTAAGATACAGGTACATTTTTATCTTTAATTGTTTTTGTAGAGTGGGGCATATACATATCCATATAAAAAAAGACTATAGCAGATGCCTCCTAGAATCAACCAGCAGTTCTTGTAAACATTGCATTTGTGCAGATTTTCATACTTTGATTCCAAAATTGAGAACAGTAAGATTAAAGGCAAATTTAGTAGCAAAAAAAGGTCCAGTTTGACTTCTTACAACATATGTACCACTCCTCTCTTCAGGGAAAAACAACAAAAAAAACAAAAAAAAACAAAACAAAAACAAAAAACATAGCAGCACATAAAAAAAATTTACGAAACGTTTCAGTACTCTTTTTTCCCCTTCCCTTCAAAAACGAAACAAAAATAAAGTGCAGCACCCATAAAAGTGTCAAGAAAATAGCCAAGTTCTTCCTTTCTTGTAACAAAATAGCACTTGGCCTCAGCAGTCTTAACCAAATTATACAGTGTCCATCATTTTGGGTTCATCATCTTCTTTATGTACCACTGAGTTTAAACTGCAGAGAGCTGTATTGATAGAATACTGAAGATAATCTGGATTCTGGGGAAAAAAAGTATAGGGAAGAAACAATGGATGATAACCAGTTTTATGCCAGATATGCAACTACAATTTCAGTTTCACATTTTCTATTTCTCTGCAGTATAGCAGAGTAGAAAAGATGAACTTTAAAGTCAGATTTGGTTGAAGCCCAGGAAGATAAAGAGAAAAATAGACTATTACCACTTAATCCAAAGAGATGTGATGAAAGACAGAATGATGTATGTGAGAAATAGAAACATAATAAACATTACCTTTTTTCTCCTTTTAAAAAAAACCATACAATTTTAATTAACCATGCATGGCTACATCTTCTATGTGATTATATATACATAGCTATTGATAATTTAAAATATAAACATGGCTTTAAGCCAGAAATGTGTTTTTAAGATTATCTAATTACAACAGTAAATACTAAAAATGCAAAACACCTGAATAAGGAAAAAAATACTTATTTACTGAATAACTACTACAGCTATCTTCAGAGTTTATTTTGGTTTCTCAAAGGTTAAAATAAACGAGTGAGAAATTAATCTTTAGAGAGGTACTCATACCCATAATTTAAAAATTGAGAATAAAAGAACAGTTTAATTTAGGTCTTATTTATTTTTAAAACAGAACTCATAAATGTTCCATTTGTCCTTTTCTAAAACTAGGAACAGAAAACCTTATTCGATAAATGCAAAAATAAAACCATTATTTGTTAAAGCACCATGAATAGGGACATAAGCCATTAAGACCTAGGGCTTCAGGAAATTCTTCAAGAATTCAATTTTGTCTACTCAGTTCTAAATATGTGCTAGCTACTTAGAGGTTTACTACTATATCTCATAGTTTCACTTATTTTATTTACAAACATTGATGAGGAAAACAGTTCAAATGAGACAGATGTGTTAAACCTCCCCATCCCATAGGGAGGCAATGTTTTCAAAAGATCCTCTAAAGTATGATACTTTTTCTTTTATTGTAAAAGTTAAAAAGCCAGCCAGAAATTGGATTATTCCCAATCAGATCTTTATGAAAGAAGTGGCACAAATAACTGAGGTCTGGGACACTAATATAACTTTGGACCTCAGTTCTAATCCTGCCTCTACCACTTAGTATAACGTAATCCTTAAAGAGAAATATTTTATCACAATTTAACAATTAAAAGCTAGTCTATAGGATAAAGCTAAGGTAACTACTACTTATGTCTCTATCCAAGAGGCTTTGGTTTAGTTCTCTCAAAACTAAGGATAATGGTACTTGGCTTATAAGATTGTTGTCAATTAAAAAAAAATTTAAAAAGTTTTAAGTGTTACCCAAATTTAAGTTTTATAAAATCATTATAAATCATTACATTCTCCCATTCTAAAAAAACAGCGTATTAAGATCTGTTTTTGAAAACTCAGGCCCAATTCCAAAGTCCTTCAGAACATAGGTCTCCAGTAAGACTAGGCTCCGGTTTTCCATGATGGAATTTTGTGTATTAGAATTGGCTAAAGAGATTCTCTAAAACTCATCTAACCCATCTTCCAAGGAACTGTAAGATGTCATTATGAAGAGACTTAAAAAACAAAAAGCAATCAATATTCCTAACTATATCTATACTTAAATCCCACTGATTACCTCACATTCTCATCTAGTAAATATTCTCAACACACTTCTTGTTCTAGTGACTAGTTCTTCCCAAGAACACATAACTAAGTGCCTTGTTCTATTTCTTGTATATGAGTCAACAAAAGTCTATGATACAAGTTCATGAGCAGTCAAGTAGGACAGAAACCCTGGATTAGAATATTAGCTCCATCATTTTTTTGTACTGACCAGCAAAATTACAAATCTCCACAAGCTTCAGTTTATTCATCCATAATATGAATCAAAATGAATCACAGGGTTCTTGAGAAGATTAAATGATACAACATGTAATAGTGTTTTGTAATCCATAAACTGATATAATAAAAATAGGTTTTTATTACTATGGTAAACTTTACTTCCAAATCTCTCAGTTACAACTTGGTCCCTCAGGCTGCTTCTAATGTAGCTGAAATCTTATCCAGCTCTTCTCTCCCACAGGAAGACTGGACTAGTATGCTCTTCTCCCAACATGAGGAATTGGTCTATTAACCCAGATGAATTAAGTCTGAACAACCCTGGAATACCAGCAACTCAAAAGTGTCAAAACTGTATAATCCCAGGCCCCCCACCAAAATGATTAAGCATATATCAGTTGCTACCTGATATGCAGAACAAGAACTTACTTTTCTCACACCAGAAGCAACTTTTTGGTAACATATCTCATACTATTTTAATGTGTGTATCCTTTCCCTCTTAGATTTAGAATCAATGACATCCTTTAAAATTTTCTTTTCCTTTGCATTCATGATGTAACATCTTAATTTAAGAGTTTTACATTCTGGACTTGACAGTGACCTTGTTATAAAGACTAATTCCTGTGGGCTATTTCTCAAACTGAAGAAAAAAATCATCACTATATTTAAACAGCATTAAGAAATAAGCTATAGGACAAATCAAGAGGGAATATTACTTCCATATGTAAGTCTATCTATGGGGTAGCATGACATTTAAAATCAGACCTTGATTATTTCCATCTTTGAGAATAATACTTCTGGCTGAGTTGAATATATCAATTGCTTTCTTTAAATCATCCCTTTGGCTTACAATATATGTAACAGAAATGGTGAAATTATAGTGGCATAAGGTCAAGATATTGAAAATCTCAATTCCCACTTTATGAGATATAAAAATAAATACAGGGCTTTCCTCACATTGTCTTCTGAATGAGACATCCCTTTGCACTGTGTAGGTAACAGACTAAACTTTAGGCTAAAGCTGATCTTAAAATCCTAGAGTATGGAAATAAGAGATGACTGGGCTCAAAAATCAAAATGGGCAGCAACTCTCTAATGATAACTTAAAATTCTAAGCAGATTCAGGCAAACCAATGGTCTTTTGCCATAAATTCTTTCATGTTAGTGACATGGTTTTACAAGTCTTGCTCTAACAGCAGACTTCGAAGAGGCTCAAACAGCTAGCCAATATTATCAGAAAAAGCAGCTTAGCATAAGCCACACTAATGTGGACTAAAAATGTTACATCTGGTAGGCAACACCAACAATTAATAAGATGTTATAAAAAAAAACCTCAAGTAACAGATCACCTTAATTGCCACTTGGATGCATGCTTTGAAGGTAATTCATCATAATAAATTCTTAAACAGTATAGTTCTATTCAGAATGAGATGTTCCTCAAAGCCATCTTGGGAAGTTTATGATTGAGATAATAGCTTAACAATCTCCTCTTAAGAATACTTAGGTACAACTCATCTCTTATGTATTTAAAGGAGTGGAATTTGGTGTCTCTCTAAATACCTAAGATATAGAAGAGATTTAGTGCCAAAACATGACATGAAATAAAACTCAGAGTTATCTTCTAAGGCAAGAATATTTAAAATGCTCACATATATATTACACATGAGAACAGTCCAAAAGAACAAAAATTATATGAACTAATACATTTATAAAATAAATATTTACTTTTCCAACCTACCTGTGGTAACGATTCTAATAAACCTATAGATCCAACACCAGAATGGGGAACATGATTCTGAATTGTCATAGGTTGAAAACTTGATGATTGGGAATAAAGTCTGACTCTTGACTTGAAAGCTTCAAGTTCATTTTTGAATGCTTCAAAATAACCTTCTTCTTCTGCCTAGAAACACAAAAAACACAAAGATTATGTTTTTCAAGAATTTCAGACAACACAGTAAATTCTAACAAGCACATATCAGGTCTGAAGCAGAGGAAGTAAAGATGAGATAAACAGTTTAAATGTAGAAACAATCAAACTCCCTATTAAGATTTTTGAAAACTTCCTGTTTTTCAGGAATAGTGATTTTTTTTCCACTTTCCTCTGCTTCAGCAAAATAAAACAAATAAAAAACAACCCCTCTTTAAACATACACACACAAATACAACAAAAGAAAGTAGGCTTTTTCTATATTTCTCTTGACTTATATAGATTCTTGACGGGATCCAAATAATCCTCATATTCTTTTCTTTCCTTCCCACTGCCAAGTAACAACCATAGGATATTTTTTTTTCTTTTTTCTTTTTTAGGTGGGACAACCCTTGGTTGACCTCACAGATTGCAAGAACCTTGTCAGTTTACAATCCCTTTTTTAAATTTTTAAAAAAGTTTTTATGCCTATGCCTACAGCACCTGGTCTTCCTAGGTGGTCTCCCATCCAAGTACTAACCAGGCCCACACTTCTTAGCTTCTGAGATGGGTTTGGGTGGCATGGCTATAAATGAGGATATTTTTTAAACCTTTTAATTCTCCACCATTTAATAGAAGAGTTTATCAAAGTCTCATTCCTTAATATCACTGGGACCATTTGTCTGTAATCCTATTTTTTCTTTAATGTAGTTTAGGTTGTATAGCCGGATTAAAACCTGTAAACTAGATATTAGCATCAGTATCTATACAAATAATGCAGACAATGTTCTATGCTGCCATTCTTTTTATGAATTTAGAATCATTTCCTTAATTATAATATGGCAATTCACTTTGGTCAATATATGGTACTCGTGGATATATGTAATGTTATCTTTCATAACCTAAAGTAATCCTTCTGAAATAATTATGTGAACTATTAAAGGAATCAAGTGGCACAACTGCTGATCTTACTGCATGTCTAAGGCCTAGGGATTTTTAGATTTAAAGAGACTGACACTTTTGTTTTATTAAGTAAACTATGGGTCATCTGCTTAAACTCTCTATGCTAATTTCCTCATTTGTAAAATAGAAATAATAATTCTTATAAAATGGTATGAGGATTTAATGAGTTAATCCATGTAAAGTGCTAAGAATGGTACCCTGGCACAAAGTAAGCACCCATGAAAGTTATTACGTAATTTAAAAAATTATTATGAACACAATATTAAGATCTAAAGACCTCAGTGCCTTTTAAGTTCAATTTTGTCACAGCAAATTTCAGTAGATAGATTGGCTATGTTCCATTATCCTATTAAGCACTAGTTCAAACATATCCATTCATGTAAGATGAAAAGAAAGTATTTTTTTTTAATGCCTATGCGTTAAGTGGAAATTTAGAAGAGTCATCAGAAGCCTAGCTAAAATATCAACTAAATCATTTACTCATTAAGGCTCTACTGTTTTGGGAAAATTTCTTGCTAAAGTTACACTTTAGAAGAGTTTAGAGTATTTAAGGTAGGATTATTACTATCTTGATATATATCTGTTAATTTGAAAATACAATGTTTTTCTCTATTTATAAAAGAAAGTATGTTCACTATAGTATATTAAAAATTAGAAATCATTTATAAGTCTACCACCCAAGAATAATTAAAGTTAAACTGGTATGTTTCCTTTTAATTTCTAAAATGTATCATATATGAAAGAGTATGCAATATACAGTTTATTGGGCAAAACCTCACTATGTAACCTCAGAAATTGGGAAATAGATCATTACTATTAAATCAGTTCCTCCCTCTCTCTGAGGTTATAATTATGACTTCTGTCTTAACCACTTCTTTGCCTCTTTAGTTTTATTGCTTATGTATGTATCCCTCAACAATATATTTACTCCTGCTTGTTTCTGAACTTCACAAAAAATATATTTTTTAAATGGTACTGAATGTCTTTCTGTAACTTGTATTTTTCACCCTTATTTTTTTATTCATGCTAATTGATGCTGATGAGTATTTTACCAAATGAATATACAATTTATTTATTCTACTCTTAACAGACATTTGGGTTGTTCCCAGGCTTTTTTTCTGTTATAAACAATTCTGCTATGAACATTATGGTATCTAGTGCACACCTACAAGAGTTCCTCTAAGACAACAATTCTCAAACTTTATGGTCTCAGGACTTATTCACACTCTTGAAATTATTGAGGAACCTAAACAACTCCTATTTATGTGGACTATCTCAGTTAATATTTACTGTTAGACATTTAAAAAAATATTAACTAAAACATAACAAACTCATTATGTTAGCATCCATAACATTTTTATTTAAAAAACTATTTACAAAACACATCTTTTATGATCAAACTCTACTGTACATTCATGAGAGAATGAGTGAAAATGGCAAATAACATCTCAGCATTACTATTATAAAAATAGTTCTGACTCAGGGCCTCCCAAAAGGGTCCCAAAGACCCTCATGTCCCTGGACCACATGTTGATAAATCTGTTCTCTAAGATATATACCCAGGAAAACTTCTGAGTGCTGGCACTTGTTCAGCTTTACAAAGAAATATTCCAAAGTGGTGGTAACAATTTATACTCCCACAAGCAATGAATGCGAGTTCTTATTGCTCTACTGCACTAATCTATTGAGTGTGAAATGGTACTTAATCTGTCTAGACACATCTATTTTTCTTTAACATGGTCAACATCATTCAGTATGTGTGTGTGTGTGTATGTGTGTACACACACTTCTTCTGACTATAAAAAGCATTCTCTCGCATTAAAGATTCTTCGAAACATAATTTTAATGGCTGCATAATATTCTATGTACCACACTTTTTTTTAACCATTCCTCTTTGTTGAATTTTTTAGGTTTCCTGTTTTTTTCATTACAAAAGTCTGATTTCTCACTAAGCTGTGTGTTCTATACATGGAGGATACTGTATCTGTTTCATTCAACATTGTATCCTCAACATCTTTTTTTGCCTGTGTTACCAGTACCTTTTATTATTTTCAAATAATTTACCTATATTATTTTAAAAATTCTTTCAATTACAGCTGACATACAATATAATATTAGTTATCCTCAGCATCTTAAATAGCTGTGCTTTTGCATTAGTAGGTACTCAGTATTTATTAAATGAATAAATGACAGAACATTAATTTTCCTGCATATATTTATTTGAATGTCTCAATTTCACATAAATGCTATAGTATAGCTGCTTATATAGCTCCCTTATGTCTAAATTAGCATGAAATCAACAATATGATTTTTCTTTCCACTAAAAAATCTAATAGAAGTTAGCCTGTGGCATCCTGGTTGGATGGCTTCTTTTGATGTGTATAGACCAAAGAGGTCTCTGGTAAGGCCTAACCTTCCCATTTAACAGTACCAAATAGTTACTCACTTTGGCTTTCTGGAAAAATAAACGAAAACACCCTCTTGGATCCACATTACAGTTTTTGGCCATTTCCATAATAAACTGCATTACAACAGCTTGATGTGCTATTTGTTCCATTAGAGCCCCTTTCTGAAAATAGATTAAAATAGTAAGAAATATCTCTTGAAATAAATTTAACATTGTGATTACTATTTGGATTTTGAAAACATTGGAAAATCATTCGTTAAAAAAGAAAAAGGTTTATAGTATATGGGAACAAGGGAGATGGGGGAACGAGGAAAGCACATTAAAGTTTCCATATGCCTACTTAAACAACTAAAAAATATTCCCAGAGTAAACTCAAGTAGATTTTAAAACAAAAGAAATTGTAGTTCCATTTAAAGTAATGTAAAACAAAACAAAACAAAAACAAAAAAAAAGTAAATCAGAATTTCACTAAGGTTCCCCAAAATTCAAGGGTTCATATGATACCTGTTCAGCTTCCAGGTGAAAACACCATAAAATAAGATATTTAGCAGTTTCTTCACATACAAGGTATGGATGATCAGACAAAAATCTCTGACTATCATCCCATCTACTCAACATACCTGTAAAAAAAGAATTAAACCATGAATATCAAATACTTTCTTCTTATAAGCAAAGAAATGATATTTTAAAATTATTCCTTTTAAAGACAATTCATGTTACCCCAGCAATATGTTATGGTAAAAGAGCAAATAAAGGGATAAAGCTCTTTTAAAGTAATACCCAGTATATTGGAAATAGCTTCCACAAATTCAGAAAGTTTTATTTCAAATAGTCACACTTAAGTAGAGTGAATGGTTTAATGCCCAACCTCCTGCATCTAGGGAATGCTCAGAGTCCTGGGCAAAATGAGATGGCTGGTCATTCTAGTGAATACAAATGATTTTTAGAGACTCAATATTATTTATTCATATAATAAAGATATAGAAGACAGGAAAACTTGTGCAACTATACTTAGCAAACCAAAATCTAGAAGGTTCAGAGAAACTACATTCTAATTTATTAAAAGATGTCTGAGATGATATGATAAAATGTTGACAGCATGGGAAATCAATCCAATCAGAGTTATAAAAGCAAATATACTTTATCTATTTTAATCATGTTAACCATTTAGTTACAATGACTGTTTATACACACAGAAAACAAAATTAAAAAAAAATTAGTTAAGCATATTTCAAAATATATCAAACTAATCCAAATAGTACTTAAGGTGTATCTTCATCTTTATCTAAATTTGTAAGAAATTAGTTGAAAAGTTAATACCAGGCCCATGTCTTCCAAGACTCTGGAATGCAATCCAAGTTTAGAAAGTCTCTATCTGGAATCTCTAATCAGCTACTATTCTGTTGTGTTTACTTCAAAGGAGTATATCAATGCAGTCATTATTCTGGCAAATGCTTCTTTTTCCTTTATTACAATAAACATACAACACCAGAAACACTTGCTTCCATCCAGCATGGACAACATTAAACTTTCAGTCTCTCCTCAGGTCCCTATCAACTCTGTGCCATAATTTAGTCCACAGGTACTTTGGTTATCTCATCATCCCACATGACTGTAAGCTGGTCTACCTCACACTGACAGAACCTGGTGAGCAGGAAGTAGCAGGTATCCCAGATGTCTTTGTAAGATATAAACATGCCAGAAAGTAAGAAATAAAACATAGGAAATTGTTGAGAACCTATGACCTTAGTAACATTTCTGTCTTGATATATAACTGAAGGATGTATGAAATTCTAAATGCTTTGGGGGAAAAACATCAACAGGAAAAAGATCTCAAAATGCCACTTAAAAAGCTTATTAATATACTATCAATAACAACTATGTTTACTAAATTAACTTATTACTTAGGATCAAAAAAATATGCCTTGAACCTTAATTCTTAATACTTTCCAGGAGCATTTTCAATCCATCAGTTTCATAAAACTTATGCATCTTAGAATACAACATGCTGTTTCTTAACTCTGCCTTTGCACATTGCTGTTGCTTTGCCTCCCTTATCTACATGGAAAACTCCTATATGTTCCTCAAAATTTAGTTCAGATGTTACCTCCTCTAGGAAGCTTTCACTTACATAAATCCCTATCTCACCACTTTTCCCCTGCTGAGAAAACTACTTTTCAGTTCTTTGTATACATATATCTATTACTGTATTTATCTGAATAACAGTTCAAGGATCTGCATGAATTATATAACATCATATCCAAAACCTGGGAAAAAATGAATGCAAATCCTATAACCATATGATAACAAGATACCAAGCAATGAAAGAGGAAAAAAGACAAAAGCAAAGAGTAGTAAAGAAATGGAAAGAGACTACAGAGTAAATACTGTGTCTTAGATGGTATAGTATTGTATAATAGATTTCATTTGCGTCTTTTCACAATTCGGTTTTCTCTGTCAAATCCATTTTTTATGACTTCTACCCCCACTACCTGGCTCTCAAAAAAGTCTAAAACAAGAGCTGTACAACAGAAGTAGCTACACAACTAGAGTTTGTCATTTATCTTCATTTTGGTCCCCATTTTATAAAATCCACTTTTTGTACACATCTTTATGATAGTGAACATCACAAAAGAAGGAAACTCAAATAGAGGACTTACCAAAATGTCTGATTTTTTGCTCATATTTCTGCATAAATGATTCTGATTTATCGTCTTCTGTTTCTTTTCTTTTATCTTGATTAATAAAACTCTAAGAAAAAAATTGAAGTTAAAATCAGATTTTATATTCCAATTGACTCTTCTCAGATACTGAATGTCTAGCAATCCTTCCTATAAACCTATGAAAAGGTGACAGTATTATACTGATATTATATAATTAAATTTATCTGTTAAACTCTATTAAACAATCGAAATTTACTTATACTGAAGTTTCATTAGTTTTGTTTAAAATGATACATGTGTGGAAAGTTATAAAATTATTTTAGAAATTATACAGAAAAATAAATAATTAACTTTTTTCTTAAACTAAATTTCCCTATCAAAGGTAGGTATAGAAAGATCCTTTACATGCATAACATGTTTTGTATTATTCACTTCTATTAAATATTTGCAACTCTAGCATAATCTTTTAAGTTCTTGCTGAAAATAAACTCAGAAATTAAAAGAATATAGAGAATAAAGTACATTTACTATAAATTTTTTTTAAGTCAGTCATTAACATTTCATTTTTTTTTTTTCTTTTTTTAGGAGAGGCAATTCTTGGTTGACCTCACAGACTGCAAGGGCATTGTCAGTTTACAATCCCTCATTTTTTTACTTTTTAAGAATACAGCACCTGGTCTTCCTAGGTGGTCTCTCATCCAAGTACTAACTTGGCCCAACGCTGCTTAGCTTCTGAGATCAGAAGGGATCGGGCTTGTTCAGGGTAGCATGGCCATAAACTAATGTAAATTATCTGATAAAACATAAACCTAAAATAATAGACCTTAGTTCTAAACTTTTCTTAGGAGCAGCCAGTTTGTTTCTGAAATCAGGTACAAATTTATTTTAAGGTGCTTATTTTCAATTAAATAAGTTATAAAACAGACGAAGATGAAATTTGTATCTGTCCAAAAATATTAGCAGAACAGTTTCTCAGATCATTCTGTGTATACAATTACACCTTGAGATCATTACCAAAAATGAAAACTGCAAACTAGCTCTCTGCCAGTTCAATCAGGAAGCACACCAAAGTTTACAAAAGCATTTTTTCCTTTATATATTTTGCTATCTAGACCAGCACTGTCCAGTAGAAATATAATTCAAGTCACAAATGTAATTTAATGTTTTCTATTAGCCACATTAAAAAGTAAAAAGTAGAAAAATTACTAACATTTATTTAACCCAACATATCCAACATATTATCATTTTGACATGTAAGCAGTACAAAAAATTATTAATGAAATATTTTACTTTTTTTTGGTACTAGTCTTCAGAATCTGGTGTGCATTTTACACTTACAGCACATCTGAATTCAGACTAGCCACATTTCAAGCGCTCAATAGCACATGTGGCTAGTGGCTATTAAGTTGGACAGCGCAGATCTAGATCAGTCCTCTCAAGTCTCAAGCTCCCAGACAAAATCAATGTACGATTTTGAGCAAATGACTGGAACATAAAGATAGTTCTAATTAATTTGTGGTATAAATGTAGGACTTGTTAGAACCTAACTTTAAAAAAAACAATTAAAAGCAAGAGACAAATGAAAATATACTCTTTGTGACTACATGTTAAGAAACATTAACTTTATAAAACAAAGAAACATTGTTTTGACCATTCCCTCTAGAAGAAAAATATTATTTTGAATAGTGTTGGGGTAAAATAACACTTAAGACCGACCCCTTCAAACAATATATAGTGATACAGTGAATCATTCAGATAAAAAATGAGCCTGTTGTGGGGGAGGAAAAAAATATAAATTGGTACAAGTACAGAAAAAGTCTAGATAGATAAAATTGACTGTTAACAGTGGTTATCTCGGAAATAAAACTGGTAGTGAGGGAAGCCTTTCAATTCTATTTTACATACTTATATATTTTCTTTTTTTACAATAAGCATGTTGTATTCTTGTAATTTTTCTTGATTAAAGAATAAAGCACTAATAGGGCTAGTGGTATACATTTACTTATGTGTATTCCTTATTGCTGTAGCAGAATTAGAGCTGGTCTAGGGGAAAGAAATTAAGAGTGCTTCAGAGGGTGGGTTGAGAATGGATGCCAAAACAAAAACAAGTAGCTATAGACTGAGAAATCTAGAGACTAATAATGGTTAAAGATAAGTGAATGTGGACTCAGACAACAATAAGCAGTCCATCCTCGAATCTTGAGAGTGTAGTACAAACAGAAAAAAGTCCTACTTTACACATTAGTTGAAAATACAGTTTTAATCCTCATATCTACTTCAGATATAAAAGTCAAAGAATAAAGCCTATATAATCCAGTGAGAAACAGAAAACTGCTCTCTAGTTAATAAACCAGTTAAACTAACTTGGCATAAGAACTGTCTAGCATTTGCACTAATAATGCTTGTAATACTAAGTCCAGATTACTACCTGAGGGTTACTAACTACATATTCGTAAATAATAGTGATAGACTTTATTTAGTAAACCCAATAACTATACATTAGTGTTATAAAATCGATAGCATGCTGATAGCACTGAAACATGAGAAAGCGCTTGTAACATCTGAGCTTTATGTGCAAGGCCCCATGCTACATGTTTTAAGACACTACTTTAGTCTTCATACCTACTCCGTATAGTTGAGCAAACTGAGGCTTAGAGATGTTAAGTGACTTGTCCAAGGTGACAAAGCCAGCATGTGACAAAGCTGAGATTTGAGGCAGTCTGATTCCAGAGCCCACACTTGTATTCAGTGTGCAATGTTGTAGCCACAAATTTGAATTAAGGACTACCCACATTAGACACTATGGGGATACAGGTTTCTGTCATAAGCACTTTTCATCAACTATCGAAAATGAGTACTGTTTAAATGTTCTGTTGCTTTGCCGGCAAACATAGAAAACTGGTTTGTACAAACACTTGTTTTTCTTCTTTCATTATGGTGCAATAAAAGGTCGTACCTTATTAAAAACATCCTTGCTAATGGCATCCACGTTCCACAGACACATTCTCTCTCTTTGTACTAGAGCCTCTTCTTTCTGCCGCCATTCTTCTTCCCGTTGCCTCAGTTCTGATACTGCTGTTTGTGCTTTGGCATGTTCCTGATCCAAGGACTCAGAGTTATGCAGTGCTAAGTTACCAAGTTTTTGTTGAGCTTCAGCAAGGTTCCATTTGCATGCCACAGAGCTCTTCACAAACTCTTTCTGCTTTTGGCAAGCCATTTCAATGCCATGGCTATACATCTGGATGAAAAATAATATTTGTAAGAAATGAAGAAGGCAATGGGTATGTTTATATAGCACAGTTCAATTTTCTTTTAGTAATGGACTTCTATATAATCTTTTTGGTGCACAGGTATCCTGCCTTCTGTGTATGCAGTTACATTTTTATACTATAGGCCTTGTTTCACCAACTAGACTCTAAATTTCCTTGTTAATCTGGACCCCTCCCTCAAGAACTAACAAAAAGCCTGGTAACTAGCACAGTTTACTGCACATAGCTTGTGTTCAGCAAACATTTGCTTTATAGTCTTCATAACCCTAAAATAGCAGAATGAGGGAAAAAATGCTTGACTTTAGTTTACCACCTTATCACTCAACATGTGAAAACCAGATCTTCAGAGTTTTGCTCTGCAAGTTCTTCAAAGCAAAGAATTTTTTATTTGAAAGTAATCATTTCTTGGTTTCTATTTTCTTTCTGTATTATCTCAATCCTTGTGGGTCTGAGAAGTCCTTATTGGCAATTTCTATTTATAACTAACTATATCAAATAGATACCCTTTAACTTAATCCTAATCAAAACAGGCAGTTATTTTTTAAAAAACCCAAATGGTCCACCCTGGTGATTCTGTTCCACTCAGAAGCAATAGTAGTTTTAATATTTACTGAACTACTATATGTAAGGCACTGAGAGGAGTGCCTTATAATCCTCAGCTCTATAAAACAAAAGCTGAAGGCACATTCTAAATGATTCCTTAGCCAAAATGTAGATCAATGTCAACTTAAGTATTCAGAATAATCTTATTCCAGTCTGTTCCCTTATTTGCATCACTATTCAAACCCTTATAATTTCACACCTTAATTATTTAAATACAGCCTTTCCCAACTCAAGCCATTCTCTACTCTGCTAAACTTGATCTCTCCAAAACACAAATCTGGTAATTTTACTCTTCTTAGAGTCCTGGGATAAAGTGCAAACTGTGACATGGCATTGTCTCTCATGATCTCACTCCCTAGTATCTCTCTGGTTTCAGTTCTAGTTACTCTTCCACTTGTTTACTTATTCTTTCCATCTACCCCTTCAGCAGCCCCTTCTGCCCTCCCCCACTCCCACCCCCACACACCAAACTCCTATCTCCATTCAGATTCTGGCATCACATCCCTGAATTTTCTCTTATTCCTTCCCTCTCCACCCAAGTTATGCATATTTCTATATTGTGTTCTCAAAAAATATTGTTTATTTGTTTACTCAACTATCTTCTTTAGAAGCTAGAATTCAATAAATCTATATGAATAAATGACTGTCCACTTCATGGAGCAGACTAGTGGTGGTAAAGAATTCTGAGACAAGTAGCATGCAAGGCCCCCATTTCCTAGCTCAGTTTTCAGGCAAACTTAGATTTCTACCGGGGCAATTGTGGACACTGTTGTAATTCAGATGATTTAGGTACTCATTTAGCAGGTTTGGAGCCCAGGCACCACATGGCCCTAAGAAACCAAGTAAAGTTATTTTTATTTTTTGTTTTCTTAGAATAGAATCAAGAATAAGTACAGACTAGCTACGTTTAAGAAGGGGCCAGGAAAAGGTGAAGAGTGAAGCTATAAAGTTTATATTGTAAGAAAAGACAAAGATACACCAAGAAAAGAAATATACACAAATGGATTTTGCATTTTTATATTATGTGGGAGCAAATTCTTAAAGCATTTCTCAAATTAAATGCAGAAATCTTATCTGCAAATTCTAAAAATGATTTATGTTTAAATTCTTCTCTACAGACTACACTGATAACATTTGGCCATTTGCGCAAACTATCCAACATGTATTGAGATGATTAAATAGTCATATTTTGTCTGTGAACATATTGAGGTTTTAAAGGGATATTAACCATAATTTTCATGAACATAAATTCGAAAAAGGAACTCTTAACATTTAAGGTCTACTAATGTAGCTTTACATTAAAAAAGAAAAACATTCCCAAACAGGATCTCTACATTCCAAACTGCCTTTACATTTTCATTAACTGGATCTCAGAACAATGCATCACATTGATATTAAGATGTACAGAGTCCCCATATTTGGTAAAATTAAACCAGTTATTTTTTATATAAATTATAAAATGTTTATAAATTGAATTAAAACATTTTATTTCCAAATATTCCAATCCAAAACTTAAGTCCTAAAGCCAACAAGGCAAATAAGTAGGTTATAAAGATATGAACTAATTTAAGATTAGTAATTACTTTGCAAATTTTAACACCATCCACATGTAGTTCCAACCAAATAAATTATACATTACATCATAGGATGGACAGTGCGGTAGGTGGGATAAAACACTGTACTAGGAGTCAGAAATGGGTTCTAGTTTTAATTCTGCCATTCACTAGCTACATTATCTAAGGGAAATCACTTTTAATGAAGGAGATAAGCCTATTCACTTCTAAAATCTTTTTCAGCTAAATAAGCTTATAATTCCAAGTGTACAAGTAAAAATTAATACACTATTTTTTAAACTGAGTTTCTCTTAGGTTACTTTTGTAATTCAACCACAATGCACTGAAATTCTTCCATCCTCTCCATATGCCTTCACAATGGATGATGGCAGCTGCTGTTCATTCCTTTTTTCTCTTTCTGTAACACATTCATGTGGTTATATAACATGTTTTGTATATAAAGATGACACTAGTGATCCATAATTAGTGGGTGACTACTGACCTATCAACTCCTAAAAAATGTCTTGCACTTTCCCAGTGACTGGCTGGCCGAAGTACAGTCTGTGGTTATGAAACAGCATTTTTCTCTGTGAAGCCAACCTTGTGAGCTAGGCATAGGATCAATGACCCTACACTTATCGGCTAATGACTTAAGTCACTCGCATTTATTAATAGCTAGCAAGATGAATCCAGAGAAAAATTGTATTAATTCAATAAAGCTCTTAGGGACCTCATTTTGCATGAAACTTAGAAAGTAAACATTTGTAATTCATTTCATTGAACATATTAGTGTTTAGACCATGATGCTAAAATATATTTCCAAATACACGCAGGTTAGGAGAAAAACCAGGACAAGGTGATATTGGGTACATTACTTCTTAAGACAGGACCCAGAAAAATTCTTAAATGGTATTGATCATTTAAGAATGGGGTGAAAATCATGAGTAACATCAAGAATCTTAGGAGGAAGTCTGAAGGAAAAGGCAAACGTGTGCCCATAAGTTTTTACTGGAGAATGATGTGAAGCAAAACTAAAACAACTGTAAAGGGTAAAATGGTCACGCGAATGGGAGTAATTTACGCCAGCATCAAAAGCGAGGTTTAAAGAATTTGCTCAGATGTCAAAAGTCAGTGAAACTGGATTAGAAATCTTTTTAAGTCAGGAGCTCAGTGAATGCATCACTATGCAGAAGTATGTCTTCAACACAATATAACTCTCGGATAAAAGCACGCACCAGAGGACAAAGGGTCGATGTTATAGCATGACTAGCCTCCAATCTGGGTGCTGACAAGATAGGGACTGGGGTCCGGGGAGGTGGAGGGCGTCTTCCAAGAGTGAGAGAGAATCGACCAAGGTGAGATGTGTGTGGAGGCAGAGGTTGGAAATATATGGCAAGTCCCTTTCCAAAGTCCTTAGAAGATGCTACAATAGCGGTGGAATGGAATCAGGCCCCCAGCTCCCGTGAGTGAGGTGGGGGCGCAGAACAGGGCACAGATGAGGGTTGCAGGGGACTCTGGGGACCTGGCGACGGCACCTCCCCTCCCCCTGCAGAAAGAGGGCCCCTCTCACCTGGGCGCCGCCGCCCGGCAGTTGTGGGCAGCGGGGAGAACTCGGGGATACGTCCAAGTCACTCTCTTCCTCAGCCTCACCCCCTGACCGAGGGAGGTTCCAAGGTCCTGGTGGCGGCCATGGTTGCTCCATGTCAGGCTGCCCCAGTCCCTACAACGCCCACTGCCAACAGACTTGGCGTGAGTGAAACCAACTACGCGGAGCCAGCCGCCCAGCGGCCCGGGGCCGTTACCCAGAATCCCTCTGCTGGCCGCGACCCCGACGCACGCTCCACGCTAGCCTGGGCCGCACCACCCGCTATAGACGGAAAAAGACGGACTCGATTTGGGACGTCACTTCCGGCTTAAAGGGCGGGGCTGCGGGGTGAGCGTCCCGGCTGGGAGTTTAGTGGCTGGGTATGGAAGTCTTTTTCAAAACTTGATTTTCTGAAGCTTCCAGCGCTCCTGACTACTCCTAACGGCGCTGCGGGTTATGTAGTATTAAGTATTAGTTGTCATGTATTCTCTGCGCTGTAAACAGTGGGTCCTGGATGAAGTGTCCACGTGTTTAAAAACTGCAACTCATTGCTGTACATTGATGTGTAAACCACTACTTCTGAAGCGGGAATTGAGGGGAAAGAAGGGAGAATTTTGAAAAGTGGAGCCAATTTTCCTCTCATTTCGAGTTACAAGCAAGAGTTCTGCGAAACTTAGGAGGAGGACGCCAAAGATGTCCTGGACTAAGCACCGCTTTAAAAAATTAAGACGAGTCTCATTAATAGTGAAGGTATAGGGGAGGCTTCTCGTTTAACCCTAAAGACTTGTCCTCTGTTTATCCTATTTAGAAGAATAGGCTCAACATGCTCAAGGTCACACGTGTTAAGGGGAAGAAGTAGGATTACCCCAGGGAGTCTGAGGTAAAATGTGCACGTTTAACAAGTGTTGCTGTCCTCGTAATTAGAGACATATATAAAAACGACACGCCATTTATTTTTGTCAATCTATCAGATTGGCAAACTTTTGGAGTTAGTCAATACCGAGTGTTGACAAGATGTGAGGAAATGCTTTTAGAGAAAATAGCGTTTGTGTAACCTTTTGGGAGGGGCAATTTGAAAATATCAGGATTAAGTGCTTTTATTCTGCAATTTCACTACCAGGAAATTATCTAACAGCTATTTTTACACCAATGTGCAATGATTTGCAAAGACGTTTACTGCAGCATATTTTCTTTTTGTGGCAAGGAAAAAAACCTGAAACACTCTTAATTGCCCATCAATAGAGGAACTTAAATTATGGTCTATTAATAAAATAGGATCTTATCAGTTTTTAAAAAGAGTAAAATAGGTATAAATGTGTTGATATAGAAAATCTCCAAAATCTATTGTGTAAAAACAAGTGTGTGTATGTACATAGTATGTACATATACATACATGTGTATTGAAAATTTCTAGAAGGTAAACAAGGATTGTTAATGATTACCCTGGTGGGTAAGATTGGGAGGAAAGTTTCTGAGCATCTTTTTTCCACTCTCTTAGCTTTCCTGTATTGTACTCTTTGAATATTTCCAATAAATATATTATACCTTAATAATTAATTACAAATAAAAGTTGAGAAGCACTATGTTTAAACATTTCGAGTTTAGGCATGAAAGCCATGGGAGAAAATATGACAGCAGCTAAAGCATGAAAAGAGGGGAGGCAAAAACAGCTTTGTTCACTTGCAGCTTTTTTATTTTTTACATAGAAGTTCTTAATTTATTAATCCTCTCATGAAAACTCTGATCACCAGATAGTCACTAACAAATCTTTACTCCTGTTGACCAATCTCCGCCTCACTTTTTGCCAGCACCAATATTGGCCTTCACAGTCCCTCTAACTTTCTTCATTCTGTTCTTACGTACCTTTCGCTGTTTTCTTGAGGTCTTTTTCTTCTTATAAAGGCCATGTCTTGCAAGACTATATTTGGGTTCATTTTTCTTTGTATAGTCCAAGGGACCCACCAAAATGGGTTTGGAATCCAAATACAAAGATGACATCTGGTGTGGTCTTGTACATTTTGGCTAGTTTTTCCTGAATTTCTGTTTTAGGTACTGTTGCCTTTTCAGGATAAAGGACATCGATGACTATTTGTTTCCATTCAAGTAGCCTATTGGTCATAAACTTCCTGGTCCATTTAGTTACTCTGTCATTCATGATGGTGGCAGGTCCTCAAGCAGCCAGGGAGGGAAAGAGCACTTGCAGCTTTCATTAAAAGTAATTTATATTACTTTTATATTTAATTTATATTACTTTAAATTACTTTAAAAATATTTCTCATAAGCTTCCAATGATTTCCCCATATATATCATTGAACAGAACTGGCTTAAATAGTTATGATTCATTCCCTGGATCTAGATACATTGCCAACCAAGCAAACCTGGGGTTCTGTTAGGAAGGAAGAAAAGCTTATGGGTGTTAGGTACTCAATCACATTGTCTGCCTAACTGTTTAAGTTCCTGCGATATCTAGTGCTAGTCTAAGTCTTGAGTATCATCTCTTAACCAACTCTACAACCTGTCCACATCTTTCTTAGTATGTTCATTGGCCTCCCTCAGTTCCTCAAACCTATCAATTTCTTTGCCCTTTACATTTATTGCTCCCTTTGCTTCGTTTTTACTTCTTTAAAAGTCACGCTAGTGGTCATGCTTTTTTTTTTTAGATCTTGGATCAACTGGCATACCCTTAGGCTGACCTGTTCACTGAGTCTAAACTAGGTTCTTTCTCCCTCTCTAACCAGTAACCTATCTCATCCCTTGGATATTTCCTTCCTAGTATTTATTATACTGTTATTATTTATGTTCACTTATTTACTATGTCTTCCTACACTGGAATATAAAGTCCCCAAGAGCATAAATTGTTTCTTGTTTACCCTTGTATACCTTCATTGTTCAGAAGGGTACTTAGCACATAGGAGATACTCAATATAATATGTGCTGAATAGATGAATAGGGAACTAATGAATAGAAACAATGATAGAAGGAAAGGTGTAGGGTTAAATAAAGATGGAAGTGGGTAAAAAGGGAGTGGAAATAGGTATATTTTGGTAGCAGAAGAAAAGGCGATTTCTTGGAAATTGCTTTGGGACATATTATCCTACTTCTTTGAATGTATGTAAGGCTTCTACTGAAGGGAATTTCATAGTAATACTACCAAGGATCCTCTTGATGGGCTATTTTACAACAGAAAGAAGACCACATAAGGATGATTGTTTTTATTAAGTATTGTCAAAGATTTTTAAATTGTTATAAATGTTTTTAAATATACGGAAGTATAGAATTATAAAGTAAACCCCATATATCCATCACCCAGATCAACAATTATAGAGATTTTGCTATATTTTCTGTATCCATTCCTTTTATTTATTTACTGGAGTATTTGAAAACAAAATCATAGACATTAGATAACTTCTACAGTATACCTTAATATATATCTCTAAACAATGTTGATATTTGCCTTACATAAACTCAAGGACATTATCATAACTATCAAAACTACTTGCTTGATATTATCTAATACCCAAATTGAACTTCTCTGATAGTCTCAAATATTTTATGTAAGTTGGTTTGTTTGAATCAGGGTTCCAACAAAGTCCACATATTACATTTGGTTGTCAGGTCTCTTAAGTATCTTTTCGTCTAGAGCATTTTCCTATCAACCTTTACTTTTCAATGTCATTGATTTATTGCAGACTAATTGGGTCAGTTGTCCTATAAAATGTCCCACATTCTAGATATGTCTGCCTCCTTGTGGTATCACTAACATGTTTCTATCTCCCATATATCCTTTAAGTGAAGTTAGCTCTAGAGTAACACTGTAATAGAAGTTTCTGTGATCATGAAAATGGTCTCCCTGCACTATCCAATACAGTAGCCACTAGCCACATGCAGCTACTGAACACTAAATGTGACTAGTGCGAGTGAGGAACTGAATTTAAAATTTTCTTTAGTTTTAGTTAATTTAAATTTATATTATACATGTGTGTGTGTGTGTATGCATATATATGTATATATATCTGCAATAGTGAGATTCCACCTTGTCAGGGAGAGTGGCCTGGGTGGGCTATGTAAATCTGTGTACCTGTGCTATTCCACACATGCAGTGGATGACACCCTAGGTAAAGGGTATAGAGTGAGGAAAAGAAAGGACCTAGAAACATTGCTTAACCAAGTAGATGAGGATGAACAGAGACAGAGGAAGAATGGCCAAAGAGTTGGAGAGAAACCAGAACAGGGCTGTGCCCTAGGAGCCAAGCAAAGAGAGTCCAGTTATATTCAGGGGAGTTCAGTTAGGCAAGGTAAGCCCAGTTAAGGCTAGGAAAAGCATGGGATGGGACATTGTGTTTCTAGGATATCTATGTTTTGGATATGTGATATGGCAGGATACACGTGGATTTTAGTGTGGCTGCTTCCCTTTAGCTGCGTGGACTTGGGCAAAAGGCTGGCTGGCTTCAGATGCTGCATCTGTAAAATAGGAATAATAACATTTCCCTGAGAGAGCTACTGGAGGGATGAAATAAATTAGCATATGCAATGTACCTAGTACTTTGCAGGTTATCAATAAAGATTGATCCCTCCCTTCCATTATATCTCTAACCACTTATTTATCTGTTTTGATGGTCACTCTCTTTGATGTCTTAGCCTTGGTTTTGGTTGCTTACTTGTGAGGATAAATGCAGAACCTTTCCCCATATATCACTGTATGAGTCTGGGTGCCAGCAAGCTGTTGTGAGCTGACAAATCAGTGCTCTGGATACTGTAGGGAGCCAAGTACCCACTTGTACAGCTCTTAATATGTAGACAGAACATCAAGGATTGGGTAAGGACACAACATACCCTCCTTCATTAAACTGAGTCTTTCATTTCAAATTAACAAAATGAGTACCTAATTCTTGTCTCAGGACATCTTTTAGCACTTGCATTTTGCAGTTGTATAAATTTCCAATGCAAAATATTCGTAATAAACTACTTATCATAATTAAATTTCTTTTAAGAGACAGTATTGGCCCTACCAGATTTTTCTGATTGGCTAGAAGCAGCCACTCCCTCTTTTCTTCCTTCATTTTTATCTGTTAAATATAGTGAATAGAAAAAAATGCGATTTTCCTTAGCAGTTAGGAAATTTTGCTTTGCCTGCCACCTCTTACTTTGGTAACTTCAGTAACTACGCCTTGAGTGATAATGTAATTCGATGCTTGCCTTAGGTTAACTAAACCCCAGAAAAGAGAGACCGACAGATATTTCTATTGTGGCTAAAAAGGGATACCGAACTTTTAAGTCTCTTAATATCCTTCTATTTCTAATTAGCGTAGTTTAATTTATTGTTGACAGTGGCTATGTTCTCCAAACCAAACATGAGGCGATATTTCATAATCAAGGGAGTACTTTCAGGGACAGGCTACTATATTAATTGGAATTGTTGCATAAATTTCCAGGGCTGGGGGCGGGGTGGGATGTCATATAGTTAACAAAAAATAGGTAGCACTTAAATTATAATGGCACTACGATCAGATACACTTTTAGAATGGGCACTGTAAACATTTTAACAGTGATTGGCACCATAGTTGGTGGAAAGAGTTGGTGGAAAGGAAACTAGGGCTTTTAGCATTTCGCGATCAGGCTACCACCTCATTACCGGGCCATTCTCTCTCGCTGGTGCACAGCTTCGGAAGCACACGTAAAGACTGCGTGTTCCAAGCGGTGCACGAGTGGCAAAGCTCGCCTGCGCCTGCGCTGTGGACCTTGCTCGCGTTCTAGGGTGGAAGGTTGTGCATTTGAGTGTCCATGGCAACGCGACGCTACCGCCTTCTGGAAGGCTTAGCTCCAGCTCCTGTAGTGTGAGACCCGTCTGGGTGGGAGGGACCTGGGGGGGACAGATGGGGGTAGGAGGGGGTGGGGGGCTGGGGAAGCTACTGAGAACATTTGCCTCAGAGTCTGAGCTAAACTAAGAAAAGTCTGTCCAAGCACAAAAGGATCTCTTCATTCCGGTCCTTTCGCCCACGCAGGGAACGATGCCTTTGGAGGTGGTGGTGGAGCTGCAGATCCGCGCGGTAAGAGATCGACGAACCTCTCCGCTCCTTGCCCCAAATCAGACTCTTTCCTCAGGGTTCTTAAATGGTCCCGGGTCGTTTTCACCAACCCCTCCCCACCTCACCACATCATTCTCTTTTGGAACAAATCGTACTTGTGTTCCTATGATTTCTCTACACTGATCTTCCCTGACTTTCTGACCTTTCTTTTAGCTCAACGTCTCCCCACCGTTTTCCCCTCTAAAGCCAACTTGTTTCTCAGCTTTATCCCGAAAATTTCTGTTCTTTTAAACTAACCTTACCTTAAGTCCAAGAAGGATTTTTTTTTCGAGAGTAAAGATTTGTGAAAGCTTTTTTTTTGGTTTTTGTTTATTTTTTTTTTAAAAAAACAAACACTTTTAAGCAAGAGAAGAATTTAATTTCAAAAAGCTGCATCACTTCCTGACAGTTTTCCATTTCTATGAAACCTACAAATATTATTCAACCTACTTCTAGAAATAGCTCTGGCTTGCTACTTCCAAAAAGTAAATCAGTCAACAACTGTTTTATAATTATCCACTGAATCTTGCTTGAGTTGCTGTGGCAGCAACTCCATTGTTCCTGCTTGGGGTCAGTCCTTCCTTTTATTTCAGCTTCCATTTTCCAATCCTTCCATCTGTAGTTAGTAACAGACTGTCATGCAGCTTTGACTGCAAGCCATAGGGGCTTCTCTCCTGGCCATGATTACAAGCAAAAATGGCAATAGGTTATGGCTGTGGAAAATCTGGTTAGCCTCCATACAAGTGACAAATGCTATGGTTTCATCATACATGCAGCTACGAAATAAAGAGAATATCCTGGATTTGTCCCACTTTGATAGCAAATAGAACTAGGCTTTATCAATTACGAGCTCTCAAAGTTGTACAGTAAAGTGAAGGAATTCTTGAGAAGTGAAGTGAAATCAGTCTTCCTTCTCATGAAGGCAAAAATTAAACAAATTTTCATCTCACTTCATTCAACATTATTGGTTAATTTTATTTAGATTTTAAAAAGACATTCTTCAGTACATAATTAATAGTGAAATCAGTTTTCTACTCTACAGTACTTAGGATGCTCCAAAAATAGGGTGAATTGATCTGTGTTATATAAGCCAGCAAACTCAGGCCCCAGCAGCTAAGACAGGGAATTCCAGAAGTATAACCAGGAACCAGAAGATAAGCCTAATTTTGAGTCTCCGGTATTCAGACTTGTGCACCTTGCAAGAGGAAATATCTTGCTTCCAAATATCTGGCCTCAATATTGCTGCAATTAAAATAAAGGATCTAAGATTAAATAATAAAGCAAACCACTGACAGCTTCACAGCTTGGCTGATTCAGCAAGTGAAGAGGTAGTCTGTGTTTAGGATGATGTGGGAATGCAAATATTATTTTATTTTGAAGAGTAGCTTCCTTTTTCATTGTGCCTCTCTTGCTCAGAGTTAACATTTTGAATCAGAGTCTACTTATTGCAGCCATTCTTCAGATTCCTATGTGCGCCACTATATGACACACATGAAAGGCCATAACTCTTTCTATATATAAATGTAAAAATCATTAGTCATTAAGACTATGACACCAGTATCATCAGTAATTTAAAAGTTCTTATTTTCAGATAGAGCAGCATATAAAGCATATCCCTTTTCGGTCTTTCCTGAATTTGGTGGTTTTGGTCTTATAATTTGGGGAGGCACCATGGATTAACTGCTTTTAATGTAAAGGTCAATGTAAATGGAAATTTAGGAGTTAGTTATATTTTATGCCTGGTATAGCAGCAGACTCCCCTGATGAACTTCAAATTAAATACTATAAACAGGGAAATGGAATTTCATATGAAAAACTAATATACAAGGTCATCCTTCTGGTATATATGAAAAACCTTATGCATTAATTTCCCATTTTATTACCTCAGCAGAGGAGCATTTTCTTTATAGTAGAGATGATGGGCAGCAAGGCCCCATTTCTTGCTATACTGATCCATTGACAAAGTATATGGTTAGCCTGTCCCCAAACTCACTTTCTCTGACCTCCTCAGCAGCTTAGCTTTTCTGCCTTCTCTCAGGCCATGCTATTGGGTCTCAACAGAATTAAGCATGAGGCCAGAGACCCATCCTTCCTTTTCTATGGGGACAATAGATATGCCCTTCTTTAAGTGTTTTTTCTTCATTAAGTCTTGGCTTGTTCTCTGAAAACTAAAATACAATATTAGTAGTGGGAAATAAATATAAATGTAAAGATCTTTTGAAGAGTTAGAGGGAAAGATATGCACCATAATCTCTTATCACCCCAATCTGCAAAGATGGAAGAAACAATCAACTAAAAAAGCTTACCAAGAAAATCAAGATTAAGAAGACCCATGTCTTAGTCTGAAAAAATTGTTTAAAATCTACCATAGGAAAAGAACTAGGATTAGTATGTGGCTTATGTGCAGGTATATGTACAGAATGAAGATCAGGTTTCTTTTTCAAAGTTCAATTTACAAGTGATATGTTGCCTTATGGGATTACTACAAAACACAATTTTACTGATGTCAACTTTAAAAAAACAGCAACAATATAATCATCCCAGCTGATTTCTTAGCAGTTTTCCTGGAGATATAAACAGCTGTTGAATAAATACATAATAGAGGGAGTTTTTTGCTTTCTGGAATATGTCTGTGATCAGTAATGGCAGCATGTGCTCCAGCCTAGCAACCCATCAAGATGGTAGAACATCCGAAATCTCAAAGGAAGCCTGAAATGTCCTAAGCAGGACAAGCAGGAAGGCTGCTAGTTTATGTTGGCATGATTGCATGTGGAAACCTTCAGATCTCCCGGTGCCATAATGAATGAGATGGTGTTACTGTTGGTTCCACAGTACAAAGAGGACTGGAGCATTCTGTGGTGAGAGCCAGCAATAGTCCACGATGCTGTACTGCAAGTAGCCTAGAAAAAAGCCAAAAGCCACATCAGTGACATTGTGCCGTCCCAGCATGACCCTGGAGAGGCCTAAAATGAAGGCCCACAGTACCACCAGCACCCTCAGTGGAATGGCCAGTACCAGGTGGTTCAAGATGAACCGCGAAACTAGGGCGGCCCTGGTGGCATGGCCCGAGGGGAAGGAGTACTTGTCTACCGAGAGGGTGACAAACATGTCCATCTGGTTGTGGGCCGGGCGGCGCCTGCGGACCAACCCCTTAAGCAGGGCCACCAGCAGCAGGTCCAACAGCAGCGCGAAGAGCAGGTTCATCAGCACCTCACGCCCGGCCCAGCTGTTGCTCCTGGACAGGCAGTAGAGAGTGCCCAGTAGCCAGGGGATGCCGTGTCCAGAGATCTCCAACAGCTTCATAAGAGGCCGCATGCTTCCCCAGGACGAACTCTCTCCCGCGCACACCCCCAGCTTCTTAGATAGCCATAGGTCGATGGCCAGCAAACAGCGCAGGGCTATGCCCAGGAAGGACGGGTTTAGATCCATGCGGTCCTCCTCGGGCAACTGGGGCGGTGGCGCCTGCGAGGGGCCTGCTCCTGTCACAGGAAAGGAGCCCCGGCGGTGCACCGGGCTCTCGGACCCGCGGAGCCGGGGGCATGTGGCATCCGCGCCCGGCGCTCGGCTGCTGAGCAGAGACTGGAATTCGAACCTGCTGCTGCAGCCGCCGCCACCGCCTCCATGGGCTGGGCTGCCGGGGCTGCTGCTGCTTGAGGCGGCGGCGCCCAGTGGGCGTCCCTCGACATTCCTCCGGGGGCTCGGCATTGCGGAGAGCGGCCTGGACCCCGGGACCCAGCCGGCCTAAAGACGGGTTCCCTGGCCCTGCAGCCTCTTCCGCTTCCGCACTGCCATCCTTTAGGGGCGGGGAAAGAAAACCGCTAGAGGACGATTGTGACACCTGGCGGAGACGAGGAGTTGAATTGGATTTACAATCTGAGGAAGGAGAGGAGAGGGGGAGGGTATTATGGGAGATTCAGGTGAGGGGTTGCGGTAATGGGGGGGGGGGGGGGGGGGGAATTGGTATTGTTTGTTGGTGGAAAATGGGGTCCCGTTTAAAAACAAACAAACAAAAAACCCTGTTCTCTACCCCTCCACCCCACCCTACCCCGTTTTGAAAGATTTCTTGCCCAGGTGTGTTCCTTCCTGACAAGCAAGATGTGTACCTTGGGGTTTACCTCCTGAATCAGTACCTGGAGACAGCCTGCTTTCCCTCTGTGTTCCCTATTATGATTCAGCAGAGAATGACATTTGAAAAGGTGATCTTGACTTTCTCACTGCTAAACGGAAATTTAAAATTTGCTGATCATTTAATGGTTCTTATAAAGAATACAGGTCTTATAAAGTTATTTTCTAAGTTTCCTTTTAAGAAATTACTTGAAGACACCTCAGAACAGTACAAAACCATTGTTGGAGGACTTGCTTTTGCAGCCTGGGTCTGAGCCAAGTTCTGTCAACCTAGTGCTAAAAACCCTGGTTGATGTTTTCTATTCTTGGAACTCCCCTGGCATTTTCTAACTGGAGCAGAGAGAGCATTTTCTATGTTCTTAGGTGTTAGAGGCAGTTGCATTACATTTATGACAGGGATTATCAATAAACAAGCAGACCTTAGAAACAAACTTTTTTTACTCAGAAAAATCATAGAACACCATATTCAGATTAGTTAAGTACTATATTTGAAATCCTATGACAAAATGAGAAGGCTCTACAGATTTATTGCATTTTCTTAAATCATACTTGGTTTATTTAGCAACAATGATAAAGCTAAACTCCATTCCAATGAATATGATCATGATATAGTCAAACCATTACCAACCTTGGTCCCACTTCAGAATGTTAATTTTATTACTATGCCATTATAAGCCTTTGAAGTTTTTATTTTGGAATTTGGAGATAGAATCAATCTGATTCCTTTAATCTTAATAAGTCTGATGTTTTTGCCCCACGGAGGTGGTTCTTTTGGGGAGAGGTTAAGTATGGGAAGTGTCCATGGTACAGCCCATCACTTTTAAAAGTGAAGATGGTGGTGCTAGAAAATGACCTGTTTCCACTTGAGAATGGGAGAGGAAATGAGGATTGATTTTCTAAGGGGCTAGAGCTGTATGTAATGTTTTATAAATTGCAGTCTGCTAATTTAAATAAAGTCTACCAAATTGGTTGTGTAAGAGAGGAGAGAAATAAATAGATATTACTTTAAAACACAGTCAGAATCCAAAAGAGCCTTCTTCTACCATTTGCATGTTGATAATGGTAAAAAGAGGTGGTAAAAATCTAGTCCTTTATTTTCCCCAATAATTTTCTTATTATATCAATTTTAAATTTGCTTCTGTATAAGAAGCCAAAGTATACAAAATCAAAGAAGCAAAAACTGATAAATCTGTAAATGACCTTGGAGGTCATCTAGTCCCACTTTCTTGACTTGTAGAAGAGAATGAGCCTCAGAGTCACATTCTAGATACCACTCCTGTTCTGTTGTAAAGCTGGATATTTGAGATTCCTAGTCAAACACATAATGGAGCATTTTTCATTTTATAAAGTGCAATTAAATAAGTGCTTAATTTTAAATTTTGAAAATTGCCCTCTTGTATGAGCTGTTTGGGTTCATATTCCAGCTTTCTTCCAGTTGGCTCCAGAATTGTTGTATCTGTTTCATTCCCTAGCTGCAAATACTTGCAGCAAGTAATGAAAATTTTCTCCTTGGACTTTCTATATAATTCAGAATTGAATGTTTTAAAGCATTTGGATAAATAAGAAATTACTTATAAAGAATGTATGAACTATTGTGTTTGAGCAGTTCATGTTGGTCATTTACTCCCCAAGATCATACTTGAGAAAGTCCTTAGACATAGATGAAGTGAAGGGATGCAATTATTGAAATAGTTCAGGGGGAAAATAATTACTCACATTTGTTTGATAAATTCAAGTCAGTAAGAAATTACAGAGGACAGCCTCCAGTTTTGTAGTTAAAATAGACCAGGCTTTGGATCAAGAACAGATTTTGACTATGTGTAAGTGTAAACACCATTTAAATGAGAGCTTTAATGCCTGAAATCAAGCTTCTTTGAAAACTTCTTATTTCTTTACGGGGTTCTAGCATTCAGGAAGAGAGATGTGGTATGCCTTTTATATCACTCCTATTCCGGGCCTTTTTTATCTCAAGGACAGAATATGTAGATTTGGCAATGGCTAGACAGGTATCTCAGTGTTTTTCTTACACTTCATAATACACTTAAAACTTATGAGGCTGTCTCTCTCTAGTTATTTTTTAATTATGTGGGGGTGTAGGTACTACAATTAGTTTTTCTTTTGTGTTACACATAGAATTTTTATTTGTATATTTTTTTAGGTGGGGAGGGGCACAAGCAATTCCTTGGCAAGAGAAGTCATTCTTCAGTTAACAACATTTTATGAGTACCTGTTGTATGCAGACTGTTTCTCTAGGTACTCAAACAAAACTCTTTGAAACTGATGCCAGATGTACTTTTAGCAACAAACCATAGGACTAGGTCAAGTTGATGACATTTTGAACTTTGGTATATTCATCTAACACAGGTTTTCCTTGCACTTGGTATTGTTTTGTGATTTCTCATTCATTCTGTAGTCATTTGTTAAACTTTTAACTACATACCTCTGAAAGGTATTTTTGTTGAATACTAAAATATTATATGACTGGATTTGATATGTGTTAATTATTTGGAAGAATATAATCTACAATATTTTTAAGTATATTTTAATAAAACTGAAAATTTATTTTCCACATTTTTTTCCCACAGTTATTTGAAAATGCAGTAGATCCTGGAGCTGTAGCAGATATTTTAGAAAGTAGGTACTCTCCAAAAAAAAAAAAAAAGAGAGAGAGAGAGAGAGAGATAGAGACTATTGTGTGTATGTAATTCACAGATTTCACAGGTATAAAATTCTACTATTTTCTAAGTTGTGATACTTTCACGTTCAATCCATATTTATATTCAAAAGAGTCTGTAAAATTTGAATCATGTTTTTGACTCAGTTATAACCCCTTTTTTAGATATAGATGGGGTATACTGGATGGTACCATTCTGTTTGTTTATTTTTTACAATTAAATGCTTTCTGTATATTCAGAGTTGTGTAACCATCACCATAATCAATTTTAGAACATTTTTTATCTCCACAGAAGGAAACCCTGTATAATTCTTCCTCATCCCTCCCAGCCCGAGGCAATTGCTAACCAATCTGTCTCTAGATTTATTTATTCTGGATATTTTATATAAATGGAATTATATAATATGTATATCTTTGTGACTGACTTCTTTCACTTAGCATAATGTTTTCAAGGGTATCCTTGATGTAGCAAGTGTCAGTACTTCATTTTTTTTTTACAGCCAAATAATGTTCCATTGTGTGGATATGTCACATATCATTTATCCATTCATCAGTTGATGGGCATTTGTGTTGTTTTTACTTTGGGGTTATAATTAATAATGCTGCTATGAATATTTGTGTACAAGTTCTTTTGTAGACATGTTTTCATTTCTCTTGGCTTTATATCTAGGAGTGGTATTGCTGGGTCATATGGTAACTCTCTTTACTTTTTTAACTGTTTACCAAAGCTGCTGCATTATTTTACATTCCACCAGCAATATATGAGAGTTTCATTTCTTTATATCCTGGCCAACACTTGTTATTATATATCCTTTAGATTTGTAGCTATCCTTGTGGGCATGAAGTGGTATCTCATTGTGGTTTTGATTTGCACCTTCCTGATAACTAACGATATTGAGCATTTTTTCATGTACTTAATGTCCATTTGTATACCTTATTTGGAGAAATGTCTATTTTTAGATCCTTTGTCTATATTTTAATTGGGTATTTGTCTTTTTATTATTGAGTTGTAAATTGTTTATATATTATATATATAATTCCCATATCAGATGTATGATTGACAAATATTTTCTCTCATTTAGATTACTTTTTTACTTCTTGAAGGTGTTTTTTAAAACAAAAGTTTTTTAATTTTGATAATTTTTATTTTATCTATTTTTCTTTTGTTATTTGGGCTTTTAACGTTCTAACTAAGAAACCACTGTCTAATTCATGTTATAAGATTCATGTCTATGTTTTCTTTGAAGAGTTTTATAGTTTTAGGTCTTACATTTAGGTCTGTAATACATACTGAGTTTATTTTTGTAAATGGCATGAGGTAAAGGTCCAACTTCATTCTTCTGCACCCAGATATTCAGTTGTCTCAGTACCATATGTTGGTAAGAGTATTTTTCCCCTATTGAATAGTCTTGGCACCTTTGTTGAGAATCAACCGATGATAAATGTGAGAGTTTCTTTTGGGGCTCTTGGTTCTATTCCATTGATCCATATATCTATCAGTACCACACAACTTGATTATTGTAGCTTTGTTGTATATTTTGAAATCAGAAACTTAATTCTTTTTCAAGACTGCTATTGCTATTTGGGTTCCTTTGGTTTTCCATATGAATTTTAGGATTGGCTTCTCTTTCTGCAAAGAAGCCAGCTAGGATGTTGGTGGGGATTGAAGTGGACCTATAGATCAATTTGGGGAATATTCCCATCTTAACAATATTAAGTCTTCTAATGTGTGAACATGGAATGTGATGAGATTAAATTGAATGTAAGGAATTTAGAGCCTGAGACAAATGAAGTGTTTAACATTACCATTGGGGTGATAATTGGCAAAGATATAATTCCTCCTCTCTCTTGGAAAACCTGAACTATGGGCTGCCTTGGCTTTAAGTTTCTTGGCATTTAAAATTCTGAGTGCATTCATATATTTTTTATAAGTGTACAAAGGAAAGATTTTACTTTTATTGTGTATTTTTCCAGTTTTTTTTGAGACATAATTGACATATAGCATTGTGTAAATTTAATATGTACAACATGTTGATTTGATACACTTATGTATTGCAAAATGATCACCACTATAGATATTAGCTAACACCTCCATCACATCACATAATTGCCATTTCTTTTTTGAGGTGATAACATTTAAGATTAAGGGTTTTAGCAACTTTCAAGTACAATTGACCTTTAAACAACACTGGGATTAGAGGCGCCAATCCCCCGCAGAGTTGAAAATTCAATATAATTTTTGACTATAGAGTCAGCCCTGTGCATTTGAAGATTCAACCAAATGTGGACGGAAAACTACATTTTTGATCTGTGGCCATGGTTAGGAATGCAAAAACACTGTATTTCATCCATGGTTGGTTAAATCTTTAGATGCACAACCTTAGATACACAGGGCTGACTGTATTTATTGAAAAAAATCCATGTATAAGTAGATGCTCAGTTCAAACCCATGTTGTTCAAGGGTCATCTGTATATAATACAATATTAGTAACTATTCTCACCATTATTGTCTATTTTTAAATATTTTCACTTTTAACATTTTTGGGGAATTATCTTTGATTTTTATTGTTATACATTTATGTTTTAAATTAACTTTTAAGATTTTGAATTTTATCCTTGTCCTTATAGACATTGTACTTGGACTCTATTTCTAAATATATTTCCAACTTGGAAAATATAAAATATATTAATTTTATATCTAACATATAGTCATATTATACTATTTTTAGCAAGATAAATTTTTATAGGTTAATGGATAACAACAATTGTATTTTGAATTTTTAATGTGAAAAGCTTATTGTTATTTAAATGACATAAATATATTTTTAAGAGAGAAAATGCATTTATATTGTCAATACTTTCCAGGGGGTGAAATGCTACTTTTATAACACCGTTATTCCATGCCCTTGATTTACTGGGTCTAGAAATAACTGAGTCATTGTTGGTATTATTATTAATAATGTAAATGTGATGTTATGGCAATTTTAAAGTTAGCAATAAATAAAAAATTCTGGCGATTTTCTAAAGTATTAAAATCTCATTTTTTCTTTTTTAGGCTTCCTAACCAGGTTTGAATTAATACAGCTAGTGTCTCCAGGTAATGTGCCAGTAAACGCATTTCTAAATTAGCTTAATTTACATTTAAAAGGATTTTGGCAGGACAGAATGAGTACTGGCATTTAAAAATTGTGCTTTATATAACATTCACTTTTTTTTCTCTTTTAGTCTGTTGAATTTTGTCCAATTTCAGAAGAGTAACTTTATGGGTTTGATGGTTCTTTGACTTTCCATTTTTTATAACTTTATCTAATTAGTATCAAATAATTTTATCAGTACTGTATCAGCTTCTTTTAAGTTTTTGCCTTTGACTATATTCTAATTTGTGGGGGCGGAGGGTGGAGAGAGAGTACGTTGGGGGTGTATGTTTGTAAAACCCAAGGCTATCTTTTCTATCCCATGCTGGAACAGAGCTGGCAATCTTTGGCCCTGCGGCCAAATCCAGCTGCAGCTCAATCTCTATACTTTTAAAAATTGAGATTTAATTCATATATTATAAAATTCATTATTTTAAAGTGTACAATTCCGTTGTTTTAGTGTGTTCACAAACTCGTGCAACCGTGACCACTATCTAATTCCAGAACATTTTTATTACCTGGAAAAAGACCCATATTCATTAACAGTTACTTCTCATTCACTTTTTTCCATAGCCTCTAACTACTACTAATCTACTTCCTGTCTCTATTGATTTGCCTCTTCTGGATATTTCACATAAATAGAATCAGACAATATATGGTCTTTTATGTATGGCTTCTTTTACTTAGTATGTTTCAAGGTTTATCTGCATTATAGCATATATTAGTACTTCATTCCTTTTTATTGCCAAATAATATTCTTTTATGTTGAACATACCACAGTTCGCTAATACATTCATCAGTTGATAGACTTTGCATTGTTCCCACTTTTTGGATATTATGAATAATACTGCTATCAACATTCATGTACAAGTTGTTGGATGAGTACATATTTTCAGTTCTCTCGTGTATATATACTTAGAATTGGAATTCTTGGGTAGCTCCATGCTTAACTTTTTAAGGAACTGTTTTCAGTTCTTAAGTTTTAAATAGTTGGGAAAAAATTTTAAATATGAATATTTAGTGATGTGAAAATTATGAAATTCAAATTTTATTGTCCATAAAGTTTTATTGGAACAGCCATATTCATTCGTTTAAGTATAGTTTATGGCTGCTTTCATGTTGCAGTGACAGAGTTGAGTAGTTGTGATCATACTCAAAGCCTAAAATATTGACTATCTGGCCCTTACTGAAAACTTTTGTGACCCTGTGCTAGAATCATGGATCTTGAGGAGGAAACCGTTTTGTGGTGCTTGCCTTTTGGTGTGTCTTGAATGGCTGGAAACCTAAGCTAGGGAGAGAGAGAGTAGGAACTGCCACCTGGTGGCATAGTTCTCATACATTGTCTCTAAATGTAGCTGATGATCATCTGATTTTATTCTCATTTAACAGTCGTGTGTGTGTGTGTGTGTGTGTGTGTGTGTGTGTGTGTGTGTGTGTGTGAGAGAGAGAGAGAGAGAGAGAGAGAGAGAGAGAGAGAGAGAGAGAGAGAGAGAGAGAGAGAGAGAGAGAGAGAGAGAGAGAGAGAGAGAGAGAGAGAGAGAGAGAGAGAGAGAGAGCGAGAGCGCACATGAGCAGGGGGTGGAGGGAAAGTAGCTAAAACTCAGAAACATTTCTAATTCTCTTTTGATATTTTTTTGCTATTATACATTTTTTTCCTTTTCCTTTCCCTAAATGAAAGTATCTTCACAATTTTACCTTGTTGTAAAAAGCATTCTTTTAAAAATATTTCCGTGAACTTGTTTCTTCATATTTTTCTGTGGATAAAAGAACACATAGATATGGAATTTTTACATAGTGTCACATACATTTTCTTCTATTTTTAGCTTCCCTCATTCTATATCATCATTGTCATTTCAAAAGCATTGTTCTGCATCATTATTTTTAATAGTTATAAAGAATTTCATTAAATTATTTGTGTTTTCATAGATCTATAATCTATGTATACAATGTTTTAGGTTTTGGTTTTTCACTTTACATTGTTACCTGTAGTTTACTTATTTGTCATTTTCAATAGCTATGTATTTTTCCATTAGTGTTATAATTACCCTTAAATTGATATTGTTAAGCATTTAGGTTTTCTTTGTCTTTCAAATTTTTATAAAAATTATTCTTTCCTATTAGTGTATTTTCAAAGAATAGAATTACTAGATTGAACCATGTCTTGTAACCTGGTGGTAAACTGATCCACAGCAAGTTTCCACTACTTCAGCTGCATTCAGCAAAGTATAGTGTGCCCATTTTGCATATTCTAGCTGATGCTGAATATGCAAATGATTATCTTTTTGATTTTTATGATTATATTTTTGATTCACTGTGTTTACAGAATGTGTAATAATGTTTAAAAAATATATCTTACCATATTTTATGGCCCTTTCTGTTTAGATATTACTTGTGACAACTTAAGATTTACTTCTTAAAATTTTCCATTTTCCCATGGCATGATTTGTTTTCTTTCTTTCCTTCTGTGTAATATGGCTGTCAGTATCTTTGGTTACTTGTGGAGTAATGTCTGGATGTTAACATTGCATTGTGAAATAAATTCCAGATATTTTTTCCAAAGTTTCCAGTCAGCTATGCTCAATACATATGTATTTTTCCTATTTTATTGCATTAATTTGATATTTTATTGTATGAACTTCTTTTTTTCTTAAGAAAGCATAGGAGAAGGAAAGGGGTCCTGGCAGATGCCTCAGATAAAGGAGAGGTGGCTATAGAGGCTTCTGTGAAAATCGTAGCCTTGTCCGTGGTAGCTGTCACTGGAGCAGGTCAAGGACCTCGGAGGAGTCGTCTCAGTATTCTCTAGTTCTTTCTTCTGCTTTTTGGTTCATTGTCAGAAACAGGCTCTGAAAAAAGATAAGAACCTCATTCTCCATGGGTCTAGGGATAGACACTCTTGTATATGTCATTACTTTCTTAGACATAAGTGAGGAAAGATCAGAGATGTTCCCTACTTGCTTTTTAGAAATTCTCACTGAAAGTTTTTCAGCCTCAAAGTGACAGGCCAAAATCAGGGCATTGAGTTTTTTTCCCATAATATATTTTTTTTAATTTGACCCAGTTTTATGTCTAAACATAAATCACTGTTAACTGGCAAGTTATATTTTAGTATGCTAGTAAAATAGAGGTAGGCCCATTTTGATCTTACTTAATTTACATGAATTAAAAAATTATCCAATATATAAATATTCTTGCTATAAAATTGTTAATTAACACAAATTTTATGAAATAAAAAGCCAAAAGCCACATTCATCAACAGCCCCTGACTATAATTACTATTAACAATTTGTTGGATGTCTTTTTAGACCTTTTAAGATATATTTATATATTATACTAAGTATATTCAACCAACCCTAAAATATATACATATGTATACATACATATGTATACACATATACTAAATATGTCTAGTATTTAGTATATGCATATTTAGTATTATATTTTTGTTGAATAAACAAGTTGAATATACACCTTGTTTTTAAAAATTTAATATATGTTAACCACCATATGTTTTTCACATGACCAGAAATCTATTCATGAGAAAGTATCAAAAATAGTTTTAAACTATGATGATTGGAGAATATTGAAGCTGGATATATGCATACTGTTTATAACTCAAAAGTTAATCATCTACAAAATGGAGGCTTTATTATATACTTGTTTGCCTTTTTGCTACAGTTCTTCAGATTGTAATTAAATTTAAATTGCTCAGAATAACAACTAATTTCACTCAATTTCAGATGCATTACAGATTGACCATTAATATGTCCAACATTTGTTTATAAAGGGTATATATGTATACATGCCCTATACTGTGCTACTTCCTGGTATCACACAGGTACACAGAATGCCAGTGGAGAACAGATACAGTCCTTGATACTAGATAATTAAGTAAAAACGATCTGCTTAAAGTCTCATGTGGATTGCACTGGTGTTGGTCATCTGAGCCAGCCACATCTGGGTTCTCAGGGTCCAGTTCTTCATTCGCAAAATTGTTCATTTTGTTGTATATATTTATTGTTTGTTATTTTTTCACATCACTTTTAATCACACTTACTTTAGTCAAAAGACACGTTATGATTGTTAAAATCATGATATAAGCACCTCAGATTTGAATACCGCTTTATTGCTAAAGAATGAAGAGATCCAATGATTTGGCTTAGAAGCAATAGACTCCTCTGGTTCTTCAGTTTATGAAGATGGGAAAAAGCAAATGGACACAGGGGGGCAGCATAATCCTGGTTGACAGCTTGGTGCTTTCTTTTTATAGACCTCTTAAATAAAACCTCTACTTTGGTATACGCCATGTATATTCAGTACAGCTGTAAAATGCTATTTTAGTGGACACCCATTTTCTGAATCAGAGCTTGATTTTATACTTTGTCATGATGTTTACTAGGCACCAGCAAGGAAAGAACTTCTTCCTCAGATAATCTGGTTTTGAATTCCTACTTTGCCATGTGGCAGGCATCATGACAAGTGTCTGCAATTCTCAGATGCTCAGTTTCCTTATTTGAAAAGAGGGAATCAAATAAGACCCTGAATTGGGAAGTAAGCTGTCAATTCTGATATGCTTTATAAATGATAGATATTTCTCGAACCAATATTGCTATTAAAATTATTAGTTGTAGTCTCATTTATTTTCTTTTGGGGGGAGAACTTATTCAAATATGGCATTGATGGTGTTTCTGTTTGTGCTATTAGCCTGTTAAAAACATGGAATTCTTTCAGACATTTCACTTGACCTATGAGAATTGTTCAGTTTGTGTATGTTCATTTATTATTTATAACCTAGGCTCTTGCTACAATATCCCCTTGGTATGCTGCATTTTCACACTGGGTGGCACTTTGAATCTCTAGAAAATGACCAAAATCAATCTATTATGTTATTTGATATAAGATCAGTTATTTTATACAGTCGATGTACTAAAAATATACCCGCATGAGAATCTCTCTCTCTCTCTCTCTCTCTCTCTTTTCCTCTCTCTCTCTCTCTCTCTCTCTCTCTCTCTCACACACACACACACACACACACACACACACACACACACACACACACACACAAGCAATCATCAAACGGTAAAGCTACCTCATAAACTATACTACTTTTCTGGTGGTTCTCTGTACAGCGGCCATTCTTAGTCCAAACCTCTCGTGTAATAACTGCTTTGCAGACCAGGAGGACTCAAATGTCAGCTTTTCTGTCCTCTAACTCAGTGATTCTCAATACTATTAGACTCAAGATCCTCTTTTGTTAATGAGTAGCATACCTCTTATCAAACTGAAATAATATTCATAGTTAATAGAACCAGCTTATACAAGTTATAGGATTTCAACTGTAATATAAAGAATCAAAGGAAATATTTTAAAATAAAATATGTATATCAATATGTAAATATTGAGCATAATGAAATATTTAGATGTGACCCCAAAAGGGGCCCAGTGAAGATCCAAACAAAGCAAAATATATTTTGTTCTTAATTTACATGGTACCTGTATTCCTGAAAATTCATTGTATTTTTAAATTGTGCAAAAAAGTGCTTTTCATTTCTATATAAAGATTAGGTTCCAGGCTCAGATAGTTACAAAATGGTTTCTTGCCTGAAATAATGTCTGGTTGGATATTAAGAAAGTTGTGCAGGAGTCTCTTGAACATTGCAGGACACCCTAGCACCTTTGGCTCCTGCCCATGAACTGTCCCCACAAACTGGAAATGATTCTGGGATTTGTACCAACCCTGCTAAGAACTACAGCTCTCTCTAGCTGTTCTCTGGGCCATTGGGACACTGATATTCCTGTATCACAGAATCTATTGAAGCCCAGTCTATACTATAACCTTTGTATAAACAGGGCATTGTCTGCTTTCTTTCTGTTTTATTCCTAAGATCTGGCCCGTGGTAGTATGTCCTTAGAAAATATTCGTTTAGGGAAAGGATGGATGAATGGACAGGTAGATAGAAAGATTTTCCTCTTTGTTCTGTTTTGTAGATCAACTCTTTAGATAATATTTTTTTTCTCTTATGAATTGGGAAGGCTTTTAAAAATTAGCATGAGATAAAAAGTAACAAAAGTCATCTGCCTCTTGAGTAATAGGTACTGCAATCAAAATGTCTTTTTATTTGTGTGCCATCTCTGCTATCATCTGTACGCTTTTATTTTGTTAAACTTGGGGATGCCGAAACATCATTTCCAGAATGTAAAATCTACTTATATCTTTTCTTCTTCCCTTCTAGTTTGGGAAGAGTTGGCCTACTATGAAGAAAACACACGGGATTTTCTTTTTCCTGAGCCCAAGCTGACACCTTCGCACCCTGGAATGTGTAGGGAGGTGCTCATGAAAACAGCTGCAAGTTTTCCAGTAAGTCAGGGATCCCCAACCTGCCCACCCCTGACTCCCACCCGGGGCCACAGACCAGTTCTGGTCCATGGCCTGTTAGGAACTGGGCTACACAGCAGGAGGTGAGCAGCAGTAAGTCAGCAAAGCTTCATTTGTATTTGCAGCCACTCTCCAGCACTAGCATCAGCACCTCAGCTCCACCTCAGATCATTAGATTTTCATAGGAACACCCATCCCTTGTGCCAGAAAGGTTAGGGCTGCTGCAGTGAGTGATCCGTGCCCAGCTGAGCTTCTGTGGGGAGAGAAATTCTTGGAACCTGAACATTTTGTCCCTGATATGGCTTATTCTTGGGCAGATCGCTTCATCTTAGTTGGTGCCTCTGCCACCCTGTTGAGCAGTCCTGTTTAGATGACCCTCTCGAAATACCAATTATACTAAGACCTGTTATTGATCTGAAAGGTAGGAGTCTTACATAACTTGGCTAAATCATTGCCATATTCACACTGTTACATAGTTATAAAAAGGATGCTTTTTTCAAAACCTTCTCTTAATGAAGATTAATGGAAAGATTTGGTATCAGCTTATTACATATACCTATTGTTTTAGTAATAATAATAGTAAAATAGAGCAGTAATAGTAATAATACTACCTCTCATTTATTTTGCACTTTTAGTTTTTTATATTATATCTTATTTTTCTCATAACAATTCTCAAGTCAGCCAAGAGAGATATTATGGTCACTACTCAGTAGAGGGAAACTTGACAAGAGGTTCACAGACTGACACTATTGAAGGATCTTAAAAGACACAACAGTTATTTAGTTAATTATCTAACTGTTTGGGGGCATTATCTAGACCCAAATTCAAAATCTTTATTTTGATGTTATCCATGATGATTTCTAACTCTGCAGCAACTCTGACAATTTTCTCGACTTCTGTGTTACTTGGATGACCTTAATTTTAAGGGCCATATTTTTGTGAATTATAAAAGCATATTTAATACTCAACTTTTCTGTTAGTAAATCACTATTATTATATAAACAGCCATCTAAAAACAATAAAATGTTATCATCTACATTTTGTTGAGAGTACTGTGCAAAATATATAACATATAGGACCTCTGCTTTTATGTTATTTATGGTGACAGAACTTCTAGTTCTAACACTTCAAATAGCAAACATTCATCAAAAGTTGTCCTAATCAGAATTCCTAATGACCATAACTTTAAGCCCTCCTTTATCTTTGAGGGTTTGAAGAAAATCACTGACACCATATTTTTTTCCTTAGAGATATTTTTTTGTGTATCACATATCCATGTTACTTGTGAGATGCTTGCCTTTATTATTTTGAGTTATTGAGATATTATTCTTCAGAAGCTAAAAGGGAATAAGATCTGGTGAGAATCAGGTGGAGAATATGCTTCATATTAACTTTGGTTTATGTGAGTTTTCTATTAAATAAAAGCCACCTAAAAACATTGGGCTGGTATCAAATATCATAAGTATCATACTTATCAAGTATGATGAGTATCAAGACTAGGAGAAACACACCTACTTATATTCTTCCAAATGTTATCTCTGTTTAACTTTCTGGGCATAATTAGGAAGAACAACCTTTTGGAAGTTGTGTTTATAGTTATTCATTAATGAAGGTAATCATCAGATAAAGGGCTTTAAACTGGAGGAAGATCTTCATGCATTAGGGGAAAGTATCTTCAAATTGTAATTTTGAAGATGAAGTAATTTTTACAATGAAATTAATCAAACTGTATTTTAAACAATTTGTAAAAAGATAAAGGAGCTCAGTTTCTTTCAAATGTCCTATACAGCAAAATGAAACCAATTGCTGAAGTTTTGTAATAGCTGACATTCATTCGTGTTCACTAGTTGCCAGTCACTATGTTTAGTTCATTACGTGGAGTCCTCCTTAACCTTGCAAGGTGGCTACTATTCTTTTCTTCACTTTATAGGTAGGGAAGCTGGCAAAGGGAATTTAAGAAAAGTACTCAGAGTGACAGAGCTAGTGAGTGATGGAGCAGAAATTCTAATGCTGGCCTATTGGACTTTAAAGTTTGCACTCTTAGTTACTGTTCAATGTTAATTCTCACATATTTATTTTAGCCCAATGTCCAATTTCTTTTTATTAATATTGTAGAACATGAGAATGAATTACATGTACAGGTCAGGCAAATCATTCACTTCATTTATTTTCTCTTAATTTATTAATTTATTAAGAATTTGATTTATTTCTTCCATTAAATGTGACTTTTTCTTTGTATTTCCATGTTTTGTTTTATTATATTCGCTTGATATCCTAAGTGATACCCCTACTGAGGTCTAGCATTTTTTAAAAATATAATCTGTTTTCTTGTTAGATGAAGACAATTTATAAGGTAGGCAGAAAGAATAGTATTTTTTAAAATTATTAACTTTTAGTTAGTTTTGTTTTTTCTTTAGTGTGATGATTCTAGAAAAATCCAGTTGTTAAATTCATTTATTGATCTAACCATCATCTCCATCATCCTGTTGCTAAGGAGATTGGACGTGATAGAGCCTGTAAATTTTATCTCTAAACTATTATTGCTAAAATTGGTGCTGTTGTGAGAAGGGAAACACATTCCTCCTTACTGTCTGTGAATCATTGCCTGGAGTGGAGGTTATATAACTAAAAGAACAGGACTGTGTAACAGAATGTGAATTCCTTACTGGTAGGGTCCTTCTCTCCCCTCTAGGAAAAGTGGATCAGGGATCTGAAGACCTATTAAGCAGCTGCATAGACAGTGATTAAATATGAATTCTTATGCTTGGGTTCAATCCCAGTTTTGTCATTCAATGACTGTGACTTAGGGTAAATTACTTAATCACCGTGTAACTTAGTTTTCTCATCTGTAACATGGGGCTGATAATAGTACTTCTCTTACAAGGTTATTGTGAGGATTAAATGATTAATATATGTATGATGTTTAGCATAATGCTGGCATATAGTTAAGAGTACAGTGTGAGCTCTTACATTTTATTATACTGTCGTTGAAGAGTTAATACTGCCTCCTTATGAAGCAATAAGAAGACTGCACTAGTCTGTGGTTTAAGAGATGACTTGTTTAGGCTCAGACGCTTGGGCCATGGGGATCAGGAGCTTGGATACATGGGAGGTCCTGTGACCCTGAAACCCCATCTCACCACCTTCTTCGCATTCTTGATAACTAGAGGTGAGGCTGTACTGGTCATGCCATTATTTTTTCAAATGGCCACCTGGTTTATCTGACTCTGTGCAGTAACTGGGTGCTTGTGTTTATAAGCCCAGAAATCTTGAGTTACCAGACCAGGCCTAGCACTCTTATGGGCATATTAGGCATTCTAGAGGGGGAAAAAAAAGAGCTGAGGATGTAGGTTGTGTCAAAAAGGATTTGTTCCAAAGACAAGATGAATGTACAGGAATGAATGTGCATAGGAATGAATTAATGCACAGGAAACTAGCTGACTAGCTGAAACTAGCTGAACCCCACCTCCCACCAGGAAGTAGCATGGGGTAATGGAAAGAAGATGGGCTTTGCTGTCTGACAGTTTCAAATCTTGGCTCTACCAATCCCCAGCTGTGTGACGTTGGACAGACTGTTTAACCTCTCTGAGCCTCTTCCCTTGCATGTAAAATCCTTATTAAGATAGAATATATATATATATATATATATATATATATATATATATATATATATATATATGAATATGCACACACACACATACATACACATACACACACATATATATGTATATATGTATCTCACAATATGTTAGACAGTATGGTACTAAGCAAAAATAGAAGTATCAATTAATAAAACAAAATGAAGAATTTGGAAGTAGATAAATGAACATAAATATTTAGTATAATATAATATAAAACAAGTTTTTCCAAAACAAGTAGATAAGGGAAGGAGAATTTCTATTCATATTTTCCTCTAGGTAATCTCTTTTAGTTCCATGGTTCAATGTTTTAAATATAGTAGCTGACCCCATGAACACTGGAGTTGGAATGCCTGAGTTCAGTTACTTGCTCTGCTAAGTTACTCAACTTTTTGTGCCTTAGTTTACTCATCTACAAAGTAGAGATACTATTAGGATCCACTTCATGGGGTTGTTGTGAGGATTAGATGAGTTAATATGTGCAAAGCACTTAGGTCAGGGCCTGGCACATAATACGATTTATATGTTTAGCTGTTCTTATTCTGCATATATTATATTTTGTTTTTCATCTTTAATATATATTATTGACAAATACAAATTGTATACAGGTAAGGTATACAACTTGATGTTTTGATATATATCCACATTGTAAAATAATTGCCACAATCAAGCTAATGAACATATTCATCACTTACTATTACTAGTTACCATTTGTTTTTTAGTGGTGAGAACACTTAGAAAATTTCAAATGTAAAATATAGTATTGTTAACTATAGTCACATTGCTGTACAGTAGGTCTCCAGAACTTATTCATTTCGTATAACCCTTTGACCGACATCTCCCTGTTTCTCCCATCCTCCAGCCCCTGGTAACCAACATTCTATTTTCTGCTTCTGTGAGTTTGACTACTTTAGAGTCCTCCAACAAGTGAGATCATGCAGAATTTATCTTTTGTTGTCTGGCTGATTTCACTTAGCATAATGTCCTTCAGGTTCTTCTGTGTTGTCACAAATGTAGTATTTCCTTCTTTATAAAGGCTGAATAATATTTCATGGTGTGTGTGTGTGTGTGTGTGTGTGTGTGTGTGTGTGTGTGTGTGTATACATTATATTTTAGATAGTGTGTGTAGGTTGTGCCAACCACACAAAGAGCAATTAGGTTCTTGTATGATTTCAAGTTAGAATGGGATGGGCAAAGAACCTGTTTCCAATAATCTTATTTGCCTCTTTTATGCTGTTTTATTTTTAGGGCATTGCTCCTAAAATTGAGTTTTCTACAAGGACAGCTATCAGAGAATGTGTGTTTCTGCATAGAAACAGATTTCTTGTAAGTATAATCAAAGAGCCAGTAATATAAATATCAGGCATTTTCTCTACAAATTTCAAGAACTCAGTTTACCAAGTTTAGATGCAACTTGATGAATGGAAACCTGGAGACTTATTGCTAGGTTTGAATTTCTGTATTCAGGCTATTTTCTCAGCCTATCACATTAGCATGAGTATATTTGGCACATATTCATCATGGTATGGTTGGTGGAGCAGAATGATCCAGAAGCTAAGATCACAAGTTTGAAGTGTAAGTTAGTTAGCTTTACTGGTGGTAGTGGTTCTATGACTTTTACTTTTGATCTTAAGAACAATAGTGTTTCCTTCTTTCTTTTTCTTAGGCTGAAGGTCAGAGTTGAATTAACAGGCCATCTTTGTTAATCATAGGGGGTCTTGAAGCATCCATGAACACTACTTTCATTTTACTCTCTTATTCAGCCCTAATTTCCTCTTAAACTTGATTTCTTTCTATGTTTCTTTTACCTTTTCTGTACACAATTTTTTAAAACTATTTAAAGTCCTTTCTAAAACAATGTGGAGAATGAATGAATGAAATTTATAAAGCTTCTTTAAGTACTTTGCTCGTCATCCTAAATCTTGCTTGGGATCCTAGAAAAATCCTTGGATATGTGGGGCTATGGGTTAAAGGACACTGAGAAGAGTCACTAGTTTGTGCAAATCCATCAGTTGTCTGGGCATCATAACTCATATAATGAGAGAGCAATGATTAACTTTAAAGAAGGCATTAGCTGCTTTTTAGTTTTTCTTTATTTAGCCACCTTTTTCTCCAATCTGTTTGATATACGTGTGCTGTCTTTTTTTTAATAGCTCCTAATATCGATCTTCCTTTATGTTAACTTTTTAAAGTAATATCTTTTATTTTTTCTGACAACACAAGTATCTCACTTATTGTAGAAAATTAGAAAATATGGATAAGCAAACAGGACATAAAAATAAAATTATCTGTCATTCTTACTATCTAGAGATGAACATGACTAAATTTTTTTAGTATATTCTTCTGTACAACACATGTGTGCACACACACACTGTATATCTTTTTCACTTAATATACCATGAACATGTTCTCCTGTCCTTAAGTATTTTTATACTAGGCAGTTTTTCATGGCTTTATCATATTCCATTGTGTAAAATTACCATAATTTGTTTGGCCAATCATTTTCTTATTGTTGGGTACTTAATTGATATGTCAGAGTCCAGTCAGGACTCTGTTATTTTAACAGAAAGATTTAATATTTTAAAAAAAAGTCTTAGTAAGGGTTGGAGTACTAGAAGTTAAAAGGGGAACACGGAAGCAATGAGATAGTAACTGCAGAAGGTAGCTTCTACCTCTAGAGTTGGGGCACAAAGGAAAGAGGTTGGGTCATGAAGAACAGATGTTTGGGGAAGGGACCCTGGGGAGAGACTGCCTTCTTGGGTGCTTCCGCAGGAGTTCAGAGGTAGGACTCTGATGATCTGGGACTCAGACCTTTGAGGAGGGACTCTCCTCATTGCTGGTGCCTCAGGAGCTTAGAGGAAGGATTATTTGGGGCTGGACCCAAATCCCTGAGTGCTGGGGTATCTGAGGGGGACGCAGTGAAGCTAGTTCTGGCATTGTGATGGGGAGGAAACTATAAACTGAAACCATTAGCTGCTGCCAAGGTGAAGAATGGTTGCTGGGGTGATGCTGATGGGATTAGACTGCAGAACTAGCAGTGGCTAGTCCTGCCTTCCTCTTTCAGTCTTGTGTTCTCCTTCTAGCACCTTATAGTGGTAGAGCCTAAAAGAACAGCTGGAAAGCAGAAAGGGGGTTTGCAGAGTGCCACCCCCAATATCATAAAGATGACTATAGAAAGGTGAGTTTGGAGCTGAGAGGCCATTGCTTACTCATCACTCACCAATATAGTTGGTTTCTTATTGTTAAACTGTTATAAGAATTTTTGTAGCTGTACGCATAACTGTAATTATTTCTTTATAATAAATTCCTTGAAGTGAAATTTCCAGATATGAGTGTATGCCACATTTTCTCTCTTTTTTTTCCTCAGTCTCAATCTTAATCTTACACATAGCCATAATTATTTTCTTATCTTATGTTCCTTGAAGTAAAATTGCTGGACCAAGTGTATGCCAAATTTTCTGTCTCTCGATCTCAATCTCAATCTCTCTATATTTATCAATCATCTACTTCTGACTGGCAGAGGGTATCTGAAACTTTCCAACTATCTCCTAATACTAATAAATCTTACTGGTACTAATTAAAACACACTAGCAAGTTATAAATACTAGTGATGTTAAGCTGAACTGAAGAGAAATTAAGTAGAGAGAAGCCCTTCCTTAAGTTCATGTTTTATAAATCCAAGATGTTCAGTCTTTTACTTTAAACAAAGTTCAATTAAATACAATTATATTCTGATTGAAATTTTTTTATATTTTTGTTTTTAACATATTATTTCTTTTTTTGATTTCAGGAAGAAAGATATAAGTCACGAAGGCCTTTATCTACATCATATGGACCCAAATTCCCCTTAAGTAATATGCAGATAAAGCCAAAGGAGAGTAATCCTAACAGACTGCCCCAAAGCATGCAATCCCGGGCACCTTCTCCATATTCTGCCAGGCATTTTTCCCAGGACCAGCCAGCTCAAATGAACCTTGGAAATAATTTCAGAATCTCCAGAGAAAGCAAACCTCCATTTGTAGTTAGACATGTGAGCCTAAAATTACTTTTTATAGTTCTTTGGAATGATGAGGGTGTGAATGAGGGCAGAATAAAGGGAGGTTGGGCCATTAAAACAAATGAGTAATATTAAATAAAGAGAGAATTCAATCTGAATAATAACTATGATTAAATTATACTCTCTTTCTAGAGTCATTGGCACAAAGTTCCTATAAAGATGTCTATACTGAGGACTTGCTTAGTAGATATCAGCCATCTCTATTTTTAATTTTTGAAAATTATTAATAGAGTGTGATGTCTACATATGGCAAGAAGAATTAGTGAGCTGACAGGTCTTGAAGACGCATAACAAGGGTTGGCACATATCCTATACCAATCTATAACTGAAGCGTCATCGGTTTTAAAGAAAACTGCTTGAGTTTTTTAATGAGGTTGTAGCTCTTTGACCACACTTTAAAAAGCAGGGAAAATGTGGCTGCAGGAAGAAGCAATGTGCCATACTCAAAACCCTTAATTAAATTTATCTTAGATTTAACCCTCAGAAAGTAGTAAGTAAATTTAATCACACTTATTCTTGTAGTCTCCTTAAACTTTTTGACTACCACAAGGGTAATGGAAAATATAGAAAAGTTCCAAAAAATTACCTATTTACTCACCAACATAATAAAAATAAACTAAAATTTTATTTAATTTAATGCATTTTCTTTTGCTTTTTTATATTCATAAAGCTTAATTTTTATACAAAGTTGTAGTTATACTATACTATATACATGAGATTAGTTTCTCGATATAAAGTTACTATCACATTAAAAACATTTCCTATAATTTATAATCTTCATGAACACCATTCTGCATTCTAGTTTATGACTTATTCTCTAGTAGTTCTTATAACTCCAGTAGTTAACTATCGATGTTATCAAGTTGATAATTTGACTTAAAGTCACTAGTGGTGATGTTTATATATTAGACATCATATATGAAGCAAGGTCAGGCCCAAAGTCAAGGTACTGTTGAGATGACTGTATATAGAGTTGGCTTTTAGGTAAAACAGAGATTTTTTTTTACTAGAAACTATAGAACAGCTGTTTTCTTCATGGTGACCTGTGTAAAAATGTCTGGTGAAAATCTAGCAATCAATCTTTAAACATGGCATTATAAAAATATGGAATTTTTATTGGACTGTTTGATTTATTCCATTTGAAATAAAGTTGTATTTGTAAAATGCAACTTTAGTTTATGCTATTATGGGCCCAATAAACTTAAAATATTGAGAGATTTCTTAGGGAATATAACTTGCTTGATATGTATTTTATTCAATAAATTCTTATACAGCCTTTACTAAGTGAAAAGCTCTTTTCTAAGTGCCTTATACATGTTAACTCTTTTATTTAGCCAGATTTCCTGATGGTATCTGATGTTTCTTTAAGTAGAAACATTAAAATTTAGAGGACATAATGTTGTGAAGACTGAATTCTAATCAATATATTTCATAAGTAAAATGAAGAGTAACATTACAACCTGCCTTCTTAAAACTTAAACAAATAAATACACAAGGTAAAAATAATCCAGCAACTCTATAATGTCAGAGATATTCTGGAAGAGTTAATATTTCAAGTATTTTGACCTATTTGTAAATCATATTGTCCTATTTAGGAAAATATGGTCACCTTAGGTAAAATAATACAGTCACCTCTATTTTTTTTCAAGGATATAGACACTCAGACTGGCAAGGAATATGGAAGGTTGAACTGTCACTTTGTGATAATCCCTTGTCTTCAGGGAGGACCCCAGCTAGGCCAGCACTGCTCAGACTGTTTAGGAACATGAAACTCTGTCCCATTTTAAAAGATTGCAAAATAAACTTTATTCACTCTTTTCTAGGTTGATCCTTACCAATGGTTAGACTATAACTTTTGTTCAACTTTAATTTTTTATGCTAACATTTAGTCCATATCTTTGTGTTCTAGCCTCAGTGAAGACAGGGACAGCTTCCCCTATTGGGATAACATTTAACGTACTTGGAGACTGTGATTTAATTTGTTCCCAACCTTCTTTTCTCACCTGCATGACTCGTGATTGAGGGGGAGAAAGGCATTACAGGTAATGAGAGGTTTTATTTTTTTCCTTTACTTCCAGGTGGACAGTACAAAGCCCTTTGGTGAGAATATTTCAGAACATCATTCCCTGAAGTCTAGAAGAAAATCTAAGTTTTCAAACTTTCCCTTTCCAATGAGAAGAGGTACTCAAGTTTCTTGTAATTTCCCTTTGGGAATGAATGCATCCTACTGCTAAGTCTTCCTTTATTTTGCAGAATCACAGGTTTCTTTGGAAACCTGGGATTTAATTCACAAGTGGAAATTTCAGGGAAGGAGTTCACATAGAGTCAGTTGAGAAACTGTCCATTTCAGAGTTCCCCTAGCTATTGAAGGGAACTGCTCTTAGTAGTGTGGGCACCAAGTGTCATCTAGTTGCAATTGATCCTTGGCTAGATTGGAAAAGGAAGGAGCAGCTTGTCCTGGTGCTAACTCCTTGCAAAGGCACCATTGATGACCAACAAATTAAACTTACCTTTTCTCTGAATGGGAAAGAGTAAGAGACTTGTAGTGAGAAGACTTAACATTTGCTTTACAAAATTCCATGTTAGTGAAGAGGGAACTAACTCTATTTGAAGCAGTTAGGTTAAGGCAGGGCATCTCAGACTTTCAGTGTTCAGGACCCTTTTGTATTCTTAAACATTGAGGACCCCAAAGAGCTTTTGTTTATATGGATGATATCTATTAATATTACCATATTAGAAATTAAAACTGAAACATATATCCCACTGGCCATCAGAGTGGTGATGTCATGACATGTCATGTAGCTTTTTAAAAACTTGACATTGTACAATCATAAGAGAATAAGAGTGGAAAAGGAACTCATGTCTTAGTATAATTAGGAGAAAAGTTTTGACCTTGCAGATCTCCTAAACGGCTTGGGAACACCTCGAGAGGTCCCTGGACCAAACACATTGAGAGTCACTGGGTTAAAGCATCCCTTGGAGGCTTTTACCTTATAATTAAAATACATAAACCATATCAACAATGAAGGTCATGGTAGTGAATTTCAACCATTCCTGAACTTAATAAAAATTCTTATAGTAGAAAGCGATTGTGATAGCCCATTCTCTTAACTCATGATGGAATTGGAGCTGTACCATCTCTGACAACAGGGCTTTCTGTCTTAGATTTAAAGGTTTATACTATTAAAGGGCTGCACAATCTTATAGTAACTCAAGACACTGTTCTCGGATCATGTGTGATTGTTAGATAGCAGCCAACTAAGGACAAAGTATAGTTTGAAACAAAGTGCTTTATCACCTCTGACATTTAATTTAAGTCCTCTGGATTGAAAATCACCAGTGTAGCCCATAAAAGTGGCACTGTCTTTCCTATTACTGTGAAATCAAACAACAGCAAGTGTCCTTTCCTTGAGAGTACAAGTTGGGCTTAATGTTGGCTCAATTACAATGGGACTCATAAATCACATTGGTCTCGGCCTTTGTCTTTTCTTAATCCTGGTATGTGGAGAACTAAGGTTCTAGAGAGGTTATAGAGTATAATAAGGTCACACAGCAAGTTTTTGGCAAACCTACATTTAGAGAAGACATTCAGACCTCTGGGCTCAGATCCTTGGAATCCCTGTAGCTTCCAAGCCAGACCTTTGCTTAGGTCACCTGTTAGCTCATTCATCCAGGCCTCAGTAGAATAAAGCAGTGTTTCTCAAATTTGAATGTGCATGGGAATCACCTGGGGATCTTGTTAAACTGCAGATTCTGATTCAGTAGGCCTGGGTTGGGGCCTGGGATCCTTCTTTTCTAATCAGCTTTCAGGTGATACCAATGCTGCTGGTTCATGAACTGCACTTTGAGAAGCAAGGGAACGAAGACAAGACCTTGTAGAAAGAAGTGCTCAAGACCATTAGCAAGGGGGCTATAGGGTGGATTTGTGGCCATAGCTGAAAAGGACCTTACCAATACCCTGCTCAGCTGGGAGAAGAGAACTTCTAGGACAAGAGGGACACACATACCTGCATGCCCAGAGGATATGACAATGCCAGGCTTTAAAATCCCTGTTCATAGCTTCTTTCCCTACTGCCAGTTTCATAGGGGAATCAGCAATCCAGGAAAAGCCCCTTGTCACTGCTTAAGCCCTGGTCATATTAGGGGAAACCATGGTGGCCTTAGCATAGCTTTGCAAATACTCATTTTAAAAGTATTTTTTTTTCTCAATCTGGAAAAATTCAATCTAGTCTTGGTTTTGTCTACATGTATTAATTATTTCATTTCCTAGTCACTTTTCCTATCCTCTGGCATTAGGTTTCCTTATTTAATATAATTATTTAGGGTAAGCATAATGATTTGCCTTTTTGTTGCATTATATTTCTCCAAGCTCTTACATATTTTTGCATTGTCTCAATTTAATATTTATATCTACCTTGGACAAATATAATCAAGAGTTTCTGCATAAATAGGATTCCATGAAAACCAAATATGAAGGGAATGGTAGAAGGGCAAAATATATGAATTTTATATTAGAGCCACATAGCTTTCTTTTAGGTTATTGACCCTTCGGCAGATATGAATTTTCCAGGTTGCTTAAGGATTATTGAAATTATTGCTTTACTTTAGACTCTTTTTTACTCTTCCCATATTTATATGTGCTATCATTAGTAACATAACCTCAGTGTTGACCTCAAGAGGATAAAAGAAATGACAGAACTACTTTGACTTGAGACTTAAAAGTGATAGTGTAATTTACAAAGAATCGTTTAAGTTCTTTAATCATTCATTGAGTAACATTTTTATACTGTAGTGAAATAAATGTAATGGCAGTTTTAGGGGTATCTGGTAATAAAGAGTCATTGATATACTTGTTCCTCTTTCTTCCAGCTTCCTCTCTTGACAGCCTTGCAACTAACGTAAAGGTAATTTTAGCAATAGCATTTGTAGAATTATTTATTTTCAGCTATCTAATGTCAATTATTGTGCTTTCTTCAATGAGTTATGATGTGTATTTCTAGCTATTGCTGCTTATGGAATTGCTGTAGAGTTTAAGCGGTGTCTAAGCTCCCCAGCCTACTTTGTTTTGCTTTACTTGTTTAATCCCCCCATATACGCTTTTTTAATTTGTAGGACGAATCACCAGTGAGGGTGTGTGTAAGCCTAGTACCTACTTTATCAGCAGGATTTTCATTGCTTTTTCTCTAATCAAATACCTTTATACACAGAAGTGGTAAATCACTTGTTCTTGACGTTCGGTTTGTCAAGGTGAAGGGACAAAGTTCTGTGTTGCAACATAAGAATAGATGTATGCAGAGAAAATGGAGTATTCTGTGTGTCTTAAGCCATAGCATTTAAATATTTCATTAAAAAGTTATCTCTTTCCCAAACCCAATAATTCCTCACAAATCAAAGTTCAGAGCATGAGTTTATTTTGGCTTGTTAATATATGCCAAACATACAGAGTTTTGGTTGTCTTTCCTTGACTTTTACTCCTGAGCATTTTGTCTCTAGTCTTCTCTACTCCCAATTTTCTTTTATTGCCGGAACTTCCCAGGGCAGGTATTGTATCATCTTACTCCCAGTTCTCTTCTTTGTCTCACCACACCCTAGCTCTAAATTAAGCAAACAAAAGCAAAATTATAGTTAAAAAATAATGTACATTATCACTCAGGTTATTAAAGCACCAGATGAACGGATTGTTTTAAGGAATGAATCACCATCATCTCTAGATTCAAGTAAGTTTGGGAAGCCCTCGCCCAGTTACAGTAACCAAGGGGATGCCGACTTCCACCAGGAAACTTCATTTGCCAGCTTCCAGCACTCCAGATCTCCCAGCCCTCTTCTGGATCAGCCCCTTCTCCCAGAAAGGTCAGCAGCAATTGCCCATCTCTTTGCATGAAGAGTGCCTTGTGGTCTGGCAAGAGAAAAGCCAGGTCACTACATCATTTGTTTCCTCAGGAATATTTAGCTGGTGACAATTTAATATGAAACATTATGATTCCTTTAAAAATCTCCCCAGAAGTAAGAATTGAACCTTTTTTGTGTGTGTGTGGACATATGTTTTTATTTCTGTTGGGTAGATAATCTAGGAATGGGATTACCGGTTGGTATGGTAAGTGTATGTTTAACTTTTTTCCCCATTTTTTCCTCGTTATTATCTTATTCCTTTGTTTATTGGGAGAGTACCCACTTTCTCAGTTTGCCTAGAGTTCTTTTTTTAAACAAATAAATGTATTTATTTAAAGTAGTATTTATTTAAAGTAAACAGTACATTGGTTAGACATCTATAATGTTCATAAAACGATTCCCTCAGTTGCTCCCTCCCTCCCCCAGCCCTCCATTTAACCATCATATTAATGCTAACTGCATTCCTCTATCATACTCCCCACACCCAACTATCAACTACTAATTTGTACTTCTTTAACCCTTCACCCCATTCTTCCAGCCTCCCAATCTTCCTCTTCTCTGTCCTTCACCAAATTGTTCACTATATTTGTGAGTCTGTTTTTGATTAGTTTGTTCTTTTTGTTCCTTAGATACTGCATATAAGTGAAATCATATGGTATTTATCTTTCTCTGTCTAACTTACTCCATTCAGCATAATAACCTCAAGGTCCATCCATGTCATTGCAAATGGTAGGATTTTATTTTTTTAAATGGCTGAGTAATATCCAAAGAAAACCAAAACAATAATTCATAAAGATTTATGCACTCCAGTATTCATGGTAGCACAATTTCCAATAGCCAAGATATGGAAGCAACCTAAATGCCCATCAACAGATGATTGGATAAAGAAATTATGGTTCACATATACAAGAATTGAGCCTTTCGTCTTGCCCCTGGAAGACATCTTGGGATTTTTGTTGAAAATGGGACAGACAGCTAATTTGCCATTGGTGCTATTTATTTATCCACACTTAGCTGTTATAAAATTTAAAACTCAAGCTTTTGATTTTACCAGTATAAAAATTCTCACTAGAGAGATTTTGGATATTATAGAAAAATGAAAAGGAGTGAAAAAAATTACTCGTATTCCTGCCACCCAAAGACAACATCAACAACATGAGGGTATATTTTTTTTCTCTTTTTCTAGACATGGTTTCTTGGTTTGTTTATGTTACTGATATAAAGTTTTTTAAAAAGATGATTGCAGAAGTCTGGAGGGCAGGCAGAGATGGAGAGCAGAAATTTTTATTTTCCAAACTGCACTGTCTAGTAACATTGCTAACCGTTAGGTTTGCCTAGGACTGTCCCAGTCTTGTATTCTGAGAAACCTTTTAGTCACAGGCAAACCCAGGACAGTTGGTCACCTTACTTCCACAGAAGTAGCACAGAAGATAATATTTTTAAGACAGCTGTTTTGAATGAAGAGTATCTCTTTGAATCCTTGGGGATGAATCCATTCCCTGTTGACTTCAGCATGATTGTAGAGGTGGCCCCTGGAACACTAGGTGCTATCAATGAGGTTTGAAAACCTCATTCATATCAACATCTTCCAATATCAACATCATTGGGACCAATTTTTCCATGCCCAGATCGCAGGAGCACATGAGAAACACTTTTTAAGTTTCTGCTAGCTTAAGACTGAAACCAGTAAGGGCCAAGTTTGCAGGGATGCATTGGGGAGACAAATTTTGGATTGAGAATCAGCCCAAGGTTTTAATGGAAAAAGTGGAAAACCCTTTTAACTAGTAGTGTAAAAATAGTAGTCCAAAAGGAGGGAGGAACACTCTTGAGAGACTTTTTTCTATCTTCATCATCTGGTTAGTGTCACATCCCATCAGCACACATTCTTGCTTTTATTCTGCATGAGGAAAAGGCTGTAATAAAGGCACAGTGTTGTTCCTGTCTATTGTCATTATTTCATCCTGTTGTCATTTTCAAAGAAGTATTGATTGTACATAATAGTGGTAACAAATGTAGGAATTATTTCGGTACTGGTTACTCAAGACCTATGAAAAAATATTTACAGTGTTCAGCTGGTGGCTATTTTTCATTGCTAACTTTATTTATAGTTTTAAAACATTTCCATTCCCTGCTTTTAAAAATTCTTAGAGGAGCATAGAAATGATGTGCCCTGCCTTTTCTTAAACACGGGCAGTGCTTCAGGTGGTGCTTTCATTTACTGAGTTGTTTTCCTGGGTTGGTAAAGGATTTGTATAGATCAGTCATACTCTTGGTCTTATCTCCCTGGAAACCAGCTGTACGTGCTCGTTACAGAGAGAGCTGGAGTGGGTTGCCCAGATGTGGGTTCCAAACTAAGCAGAGGGGCAACTGCATAGGGGCTTATCAGTGTGGTGGCCATATAACAACTGATTGATTCCCAAATGTTCCTGTCATTTAAAATTTCTACTGTACGTTAATTAAAGAGAATGATATTATCCAAATTGCTAAAATTCTTTAGGCATTTTAATAAAAAGAATCTGTTCTTTTTATAATCATATTGCGAATTCTGTCTCAGAATTTAGGAATTGGTACCCACTCCCCTCCAGAAGATGAATGAATGAATTCATCAAATGAATGAGTGAATTCAACCACTTAAGAAATGTTTATGAAATACCTGCTTGGGTATTCAATACCTGTGAGACCCTGAGATGAGATGTTAACCTAAGAGTTTCAGTCCCAATTTCAGTCTAGGAGTACAGACAGACATTAAACAAATAATAACAAAATGTCCACTGTGCTAGGTATAAGGGGTAAATGGACTCCTAATGTATCAAATAGGGGAGCTGGCTTCTCTAGGAGGGGGATGAGGAAAGACTTACCTGAGAAATCAATAATTGAGCTGAGCTCTGGGCTTGGGCAGGAGTTAATGTGAGTGAGGACAGAGTTGGGAGTGGCAGCATTTTAGGCAGAGGAAACAGTGTTGGCAAATGCCTGAGGAGAAAGAAACTTTACGTTTGAGGAACTGAACGATGCTGTAAAACCTGTGGCTAAATTTGGTTCTGTTTGGCCAAAAGTTAATGAGATATAAAATAAAATCTTATGGTGGAAAACAATAGGGATTAAATTTCATATGAAAAATTTTTAGGTTAAATATTTAAATGTAAAAGCAAGATTTGTTTTTTAGAGAAATAACTAAAACACACAGTAAAGCACAAAGAAGAAAAGAATAACTTATAGCTATACATCCGAATACAAACCATTCTTAAGATCTTCGTTGTTTTTATTCTCTGTAATTTTCCTCTGTGTAGATTTAATAGACACTGAAACCACACTTTTGCATATTGCTGCTTTTTTCTTACTATTAAGAAATAAATATCAACTCATATTCTTATGTACTCTAAGTATCCATTTTATTAGCTGCATAATGCTACACCCTGTTTAATCTGTTGATCAGGTTCTACCCTGGTTCTCAGTCCACATGGAAGAAGATCCACGAAAGGGTATGCGGTCTTCTGACATCCCATGGAGCTTGGCAACACCCAAACAAGGTTAGGGCTTCTGGTAAAACTAGATCTTTGCTGACAAAATAATATGGGAACTGGGACTTACAGTTTAGCAGGGAAACATACATTAATCAAGTAACCACAGAAATAAATGTAATATTGTGACATGGTGTCCTGAGAGTGTATGAAACGGGGTATTTGATTTGTTGGGAGTCAAGGCAGACTTCCCCGAGGAAGAGACAGTGGAGCTTTGATCTGAGCAATGAATTGCAGTTAATTTGGAGCACAATATGCATCAAGAGGAGGTCCTGCGGTGAGAGGGAGCACAGTCCTTTATAGGACTTAGAGAAGACAGTGTAACTGGCCCAAAGCCCAGAATCCTGGTCTAGGGAAGAATCCAGGGAAGTGTGTATGGTCTGTGTGAGGCCACAGCATAGAAGAAAGTTTTCCTAAAAGTTGTTGAAGGAGCTCAGAAAGAATCTGGAGGTTTTGCTAGAAATAATTGATATTTATTTGTGGGTCTTAGAGTTTGAAAACTGGAAACAAAGGCAGATGAAAACCCTGGTGTTCTAAAGAAGAGAGAAAAGTTAAATAATTACAGAAAAAGTACATTCTTAAGAATTATTCGTCCTGCATTTTTAGGCCTAGGGTTGGTCTGGGACTATTACCAGTCAGATGACAGAAAGTCAGAATGATGGATGCCAGGTGGTATGGAAGATGAGCACTAGGAGGGCTGGCCACATCCAGTGGTCTAGATGTTAGGTGGATATATACATGAGTCCTTCAATGAGTAATTAGTAGGTTATCTGGAGATCCAGATGCATATCCAGGGATTGACACGGGACTAGAAAGTTAAAAAAATTTAAGTCCTAGAATAGAGTCTTTCCTCATGCTCAAACCTTCATAATGTTAATTTTAGCAACTTGGTTAAAGTGACCCTAGACCCTATATAGACCCTATCTTCACTCTTTCTTCAAAGTTAATGAAGTATTGGTCTGTTTGATCTTTATGGGGTTTGGAGTGTTTTTCTGATCCATAGAGAGATGTACCCAGTACCTTTTCTACTGCAGGTGTACAGCATTAGCTAAGTAATTTGTCACATTTCAAAATAATTCAAATGAGAGGTTAACAGTGCTCCCAGTGGTTGGATTTCATCATACCATGTAGTCGAATTGGTCACATTTACTTATTTAAATGCTGGCATATCCTAGATTTATAGGATGACACTTACCAATGAATAATAATTAACCTAATTATTGTTTAAGTAAAATGAATTACTTTACTTCCTCTCTGCAAAGCCTTTGGCTTTGCTTTGTTAATTCTAAGTTTTTTTCCAGGAAGGAAATCCCTTTAAAATGTAACAAGAGAGGGAGGGAGGGAAAATGAGAGAAAAAGGAAGGAAGACAGGGAGGGAGGGAGGAGAGAAAAAAGAAAGAGAAAGAGAGAGAGAGAGAGAGAGAGAGAGAGAGAGAGAGAGAGAGAGAGAGAGAGAGAGAGAAAGAGAGAAGAGGGAAAAGAAAAAGAAAGAAAGAAAAGCTACATGCATACATACATAGTGTGGGAGTCATAGACCTCTTAAATGCAAAACTACACATCTTGCTATCATTGATTTATATTATATTGTGAGTAATGCAGTTGCTGCATTTGTTTTTTGTTATAGGAGGATTCTATCTCTGAAGTAAATTATACCCTTGAAAGACCAAGCTACCCTATGAAGAAATACCCAGTGCATACACAGAGATATTTTTAAGCCGCTATCTTATGTAAGTAAGCAACTTAAGTGCTGCTTCTTATCTTAATTTGTTTCCTGCCATCAATATGAGATAACTAGAAAATGTGGACAGATGAGGAAGAGACCTAAGAACCACATTCTTCCTTCATGTTGTATAATGACAGAACATATGTGAGTCTGCCAGCTCTCTTCCTTCCTCTTGCTTCTCTCCCTCTTCTCTCTCTCCACCTCTCTTGGACCTCCGCCTCCTCCTCCTCCTCCTCCTTCTCCTCTATGAACTGCTGAGATCAAGCTAACAGGCTAGCAGATAAATGCACAACAGCAGTGACAAGATTATAATTGCTTAGATGTATTTTTTTGTCTCTTCTACTTGACATTCT